>PVKN010023588.1:0-14763 GCA_004027915.1 Capromys pilorides
TTGCCTAATATGCACAGGGCTACAGATTTTGTTCTCCAGCATTGTAAAAGTAAGTGTAAAAGTAACTGTAAACTCAAGTTTTTAAAGACTTTCATATACTTCAAAGAACTATATACGGTAACAAGTTTAAAAATAAAAGGAAAAGAATAAATAAAAAGGAAAACTCAAGAATGGTTGAAACACCACCTAAGAACTTCAATCTTTCACAGGCTTTCTTTTTCCCTTTCTTTCTTTCCTTCTTTTTTTTTTTTTTTTTTTTTCTTTCTTGAGACAGAGTTTAACTATGTAGCTCAGACTTGCATTCAGATCACTTTGTAGCTCAGGCTGGCCTTGAACTCACACTACTCGTAGTCCTCCTGCTTTGGTTTCCCAAGTGCTGGGATTCCAGTCATGAGCCACTACTCTCAGCAACAGATTTTATTTTTAAAAACAAAACACTGAAGAAGCTGGGTAGCTAGATACAGTGACAGAGGAGTGTAAGGCAAGAGAATTGTGAAATTTGAGTCCTGCATGAGTAACCTAGCAAGACCTTATCTCAAAATAAAAAAGGTCATAAAGGCTGGAGATGTAGTAGCCCAGTGCAAAGGCCTTAAGGTTCTATTCCTAGTAAACTCTGCCTCAAAAACAAAAAAGACACTGAAGAAAAAATATATTTAAAGTGCAGTCCCAGTTTTAAGAAGCTAAAACAATCCCTTGAAACAACAACAAAACTATTAAAGCTAAGAATTAGATATGGTCATCCAAAAACAAACAATACATTACGTGCAGGAACTTATTTCTTTACTACACATCGTACTTCATATTTATCAGTAATTTCCTGATAACCATACAAGGCTCTATACACAACCTCAAGATGACAACATTCTGAAGTTTTATTACATAAAAGCAAAAGTGTACAAACATTTCACAAACAACCAAAGCAGAACAAAATAATTAAAATAAGGAAGTCTGGACTTCATTTCATATGATGCAATGCAAGCTTCTCTGAGATAACGTAAGATTTTTGTTATTGTTGTTTCTGTTGTTGAGACAGGGTCTCACTATGCAATTCAGACTGGCCTTGAACTCACTACGTTGCCCAGGCTGATCTCGAACTCATCCTGATCCTGTTGTCTAGCCTCCCGAGTGTTGGTATTACAGGATTGTGCCACCATACCCAGTTCTGACATATGATTAAACAGATTAATTAAAGGAATAATTAAATTTATAAAGCAGATAAAGAATTTTATGTATATGAAAAATCTTTTACAGCTATGAGTGAAATGATTCCCTTACTCAAATTAGCTACATAGCAACTAAAAAAAAAAATCTGGGGCCAGCGAGACAGCTCAGCGGCAGCGGTCCAAAGCGCCTGTCTAGGAAAGTACAGGCAAACACAGAGACAGTAGCTCAATCCCTGGCACCACAAGCTGCGCCAGCCCCACCCTCAGGGCAGGCTGAGCCAGTCATAACATAAATAAATAAATAAATAAAATTTAAAAAAATAATAAAGAGCAAAACAGTGATATACAACTTTAAAAGTGTATAAAGGCTCTACCTTGATAGCCTAAAAATTTTAATTAAAACAATCTGCCATTTTAGTTATTAGCACATAAGATTTTCCACATTAGAATATCAAATGCTGATAAATGCTTACTAACATCAATACTATTTTGAAAAAGAGAAACTACTTTAAAAGACAGATTTGAAGAGCACATGTTTACTATCTATTAGGGCCTGGGGTCACTCATCAGCACACACGAAATATTGGTTTTTTATTTTTTATTTTTCCTCTGAATTTTGGACAAAGTCTACAGAGTTTCACTACATAGATCGGTCTCTTAGTGATTCTCCTGTGTTCAGTCTCCCAAAGTGCTGAGATTACAGGCACGCTCCACACCATGCTCAGTTTCCTTCATGTCTCAGTGAGCCCCGCAGGCAGGGCGGCACACAAGGGATCAAATCCCACTCTCAGCCAGCAGGCACAAAGACTGGAAGGTAAGACTAAAAAGATTTCACTAAAAATAAAAGGACAAAGATGTGGAAATGCAGGAAAGGTACATCCGCTTTGGAGGTCCAACATCCAAGACAGGAGTTTTAAAAGAAAATATAACAGAGAAATTTATCTATGTAATACTAAAAGAAACTTTCTTAGAACTAAAGGATTATAGCTTTCAAATTAAAGAAACTCATTTACAAGCAAAAAGTTAAAACAGTCCCTTTGAAGGGCATTACAGTGCTATTTCAGAACATTGTAGATAAACATACCATAAACTTCTAGAGACAGAAACAATTATACAACAGTTCAAGAATTATAATAGCTCTGGCAGCCAAGTGTGGTGGCACACACTTATGTAATCCCAGCATTTGGGAGGTTCAGGCAGGAGGATCGTTGGGAGTTGGAGACCAGTGGGCTACAAAGTGAACTCAAGGCTAGCCTGAACTATATAGCAACATTTTGTCGAGGGGGAGAGAGAGAGAGAGAGAGAGAGAGAGAGAGAGAGAGAGAGAGAGAGAGAGAGAGAGAAATGGCATTGGCTACCTTAACAGCAACATGGAAAACTAATCTAAAAATAAAGCAATACCTTTTTTATTTCTAAAAAAAAAATATTCCCACATCTTTTTTCCCTAGTCCGGAGGAGTTGAACCTACAACCTCACACATGCTAGGCAAGCACTCTACCACTGAGCTATATACTGAGCCAAAGTGATTTCTTACTTGAATGTTATCTCATAAAAACTTTTAGTCAAGTATGAAGATAGATTTAAGATATTTTCAATGTTAAGAGTCTCAAGCAACCTCAAAAACTGTAAATTTCTGAAGGAAGTCATCTCTCAAATGAGACAAAATCCAGAAAGCAAGAGAAACCTGACAGTGCATGCCTATCATCCCCGCACTGGGTACACTGTCCAGTCTAGACTAAAAGATAAGGGTATAGCTCAATGCCCAGGCCCTGAGTTCAAACCCCAGTACTGGGGGGTGGAGGAGGAGATCCAGAAATCCAAAAGATATGGAATACAGATGAGGAGATCCTTTGAAGTAAGAGTAAAGGAAGTTTCCGGTATCCTAGCCATAGGTCAAAATAGTTAATTTGAAGCCAGTGAAAGGCTTCAAAAAACAAGAGACATTAAAAAAAGATACTGCTGGGCATGGTGGCGCACGTCTGTAGTCCCAGCACTGGGGAGGCTGAGGCAGGAAGATCGGTGCAAGTTCGAGACCAGCCTGGGCTACAAAAGTGAGCTCAAGGCCAGCCTGAACTGCATAGCAAGACCCTGTCTCAAAAACTAATAAAAAATAAAAATAAAAAAATAAAAAAAGATACTGACAACAATTGATACTTTTAAATCAAGTGTAGTGGTGGGTGTAGTGGTGCACACCTGTGATCCTAGCACTCAGGAGGCCAAGGCAAGTAGATGGCTGTGAGTTTGAAGTCATCCTGGACTAGAGGCCATCCTGAACTGTACAGTGAAAACCTGTCTAAATAAATAGGGCTGGGGTGATAGCTTGGCAGTCTAAGCACCTGCCTGGCAAGCGTAAGGACCTAAGTTTAATTCCTGAAACCAGGCATGGTAGCACATGCCTGTAATCCCAGAGCTGGGAAGGCTGAGACAGGAGGATCACTCACTAGGAGTCCAAACTGCGCAGTGAGACCCTGTGTCAAATAAATAAATAGGGAAAAAATTTTAGTAAATAGTGAACAATGAGCATTTATGTAAGTAAAATTACCATGTAACTGCAGTTCTAATGAAGTAATACAGAGGTGGAAAAGGGAAGTGGCTAAGAAGGGAACACAAGCTAAATTCTGCCAGACATGGTAAGTAAACAGATATACCTAAATCTGAAAAATCAGTACCAATTTCCAAAAATCAAAGAACATAAAGTGTCCTCCACCAGGAAGGGGAAAATGCCAAGGAAAACTAAACAACTGCTTTTCATCTAACAAACCTTGTTCAAACTACTTAATACTTTGAGCAATATGAATGTATAACTGATTAAAAGCCCACATCTATAATCCCAGAACTCAGGAGGCTGGGGAGGCCAATCCCTGTAAGCAAACAAGTTTCAGGCCAGCCCAGCTATATAGAGCATTCAAAGACAGTTTAAGCTACATTGGGGAAACCTTGTCTCAAAATAGACATTTCAGAAAAAGCAAAACATAAAACTACATGTTCCTCATAATTAAAACAATGTAAAACATTACCTTGAAGAACAATAAAACCAAATAATTAGCTGTTTAATAGGCAGGATTATCAGTGAGATTTTCTCCCATTATTTTCCAAACTCTCAGTGACATTGCTATACTACTTTTTGGTTTAGAAAAGTGCTAACTGATAATCTTGTTTACCTTTGCTCACAATGCTTGTACTCTCTGTGGGTACTATTTTGCTTCTTACCAAGGCTACCAAAACAATACGTAATCCTTTTTTCCAGAAGTGGAGTAGGTACCAAGGCCTCACACTAAGTTACATCCCCCAGCCCCGTCCCTTTTTTTTCTGAAACAAGGTCTTATGAAGTCTCCACATTGCCCAGAATGCATCTGAATTTAGAATCCTCCTGTCTCCACCTCCCAGACTGCTATGATTACAGGTGTGTGCTACAAAACATTGTCCTACTCCTCTTTTGCGGTTTTGTTAACCATCACCTTGTCTCTGCTTTCACAGCAGTCTGCTCTCTCCTTGTGGTCCTTGATATACTTTATTATATGTGGATAATAAGCTCCTAAAGCACAGTATTCTTTCCAATTTACATTGGTATCCCCAGAACACAGCACAGAAACATAACAGTGTAGGCAATAAATATTTAACAAATGTTTTTACTTATTTGCTTCCAATAAGAATAAGAAATCTAAATAACTTGTCAAATCATAAATTTTTTTAAGAAAGGCAAAAGTAATAGACACAAGAGATGAGTATTCTGGGCCAGGAAGCACGAGGACCAGGTTCAATCCCCAGTACTGCATGCCATGCCAGCCCCACATCAAGCCAGCCACCAAAACCGGGCATGGTGGCGCATGCCTGTAACTCCAGCACAGGGGAGGCTAAGACAAGATCACTATGAGTCTGAGCTGCACAGCAAAACCCTGTACCAAATAAATTTTTTAACAGATTTTTTTAAAAAAGTCTTCTAAGAGGGCTGGTGAGATGGCTCAGTGGTCTAAAGCACGTGCGTCAGGAAATTTAGGCCACCGCAGGGACCGCGGGTCAATCCCAGGCACCACATGGTGCGCTGCCCCTCCCACACACCCCCAGGGAAGGCTGAGCCAGCCAAAACACAAACCAATAAAAGTGGTTTAAGAAAATAAAATAAACTTTAAAAAAAAAAAAAAGTCTTCTAAGAGCCAGGCATGGTGGCGCATGCCTATAATCCCAGCACTTTGGAGGCTGAAGCAAGAGGATTGGTGTAAGTTTTGAGATCAGCCTGGGCTACAAAAGTGAGCTCAAGGCCAGTCTGAGCTGCATAGTGAGACCCTGTCTCAAAAAGACAAAAAAAAAAGTCTTCTAAGAGGAAAATGTAATTTATTCCTTTCAGTTTTTCTACTTTTAATAAGAGTTTTTGTTGTTTTGTTTTACAATATGTATTAAGGATTGAACTCAGGCCTTTGCACTGAACAATATTCCCAGGTCTTTTTCTCTTTGTCTAAGACAGGGTCTTACTAATTTACCCAGGCTGCACTCAAACTTGTGATCCCATTACCTCAGTCTCTCAAAGCACTGGGATTACAAGCATACAACAGCAAGTTATGCTAGCAGTTTGTAAATAATCTTCCTTTCATTTCTCTGTAAAACTGAGTTTATCAACATAGTTTTTAAATCCTTACTAATCCTCTCCTGGCAGACACTGGGCTGGTCATAATTTTTTCAAAACTATAAACTATATATAATATATAATCTGGTAACTAAAGTAAACTTAATAAAAAAAAGAGTATCAATATTCTTACAAATCAGGCCCTACAATATAAAACAAAAAACATTTAACACTAAAAATAAAACCACAGGCCAGCCAAATAGTTCAGCGGATTAAAGCGTCTGCAATCAGGTACAGGGGCCAGGGGTTCAATTCTGCCATGCCAGCCCTGCCCCCGGGGTGTACTGAGACAGCAACTCAGACTGGGCATGGTGGCACGCAACTGTAATCCCAGCTCTTGGCAGGCTGTAAATAGGTGGATCACTATGAGTCCAATCTACTAGTGAGACCTGAACACCCTGTAGACCCTTTCCTAAAATACAATATATATATATATATATATATATATATATATATATATATATATATATATATCTCCACAGAAAATAACCATAGTTTACATTGACTATGTTAAAGGCAGAAAGCCTGCAGAATTATGTGAAAAGAACTGAAGTTATTTGGGAAAACCCTAAGGTTTACAGAACCAAGACTTAAATCCTTTTCCCTACAAACCATATGAACACACATACACATTTACACACACACACACACACACTTCCTTTTTTGACAAACCAAATTTCTTGTCAAAATGTGTATTTCACTTAAACATACTAAGTTTAACTATTTATACTTAGTATAAAAGAAACCCTCTCTTTATATGGTTACAATACACATGAATTTCAGTTAGCACAGTTAACACAAGTATGCCTGCCTGTAATCCCAGAATTTTAGGAAGTTGAAGTAAGAGGAACATTATTCTGAGCTCAGCTCAGGCAACTTGGTGACTTAGCAAGAACCTGTAACCAAAGGCAAATACCCTGGGTTCAATCCAGTACTCTACCACGAGAGAGATTGAGAACAAATGAGAATGAGAGAGAGAGATGGTGGGGGAGAAGAGGAAGAGGAGGATGAAGATGAGGGAAGGCTTCTGATAGGGCTTGATTTCTGGGCTTAGTTTTAATGGATCAATATCTACTAAGGCTGATAGCTCATAGAAAGATGCACACCAATTCATTGGCTCCTTGCCGCTATTACACCTCGTGGGATTAAGTAAGATGCTGGCTTTAATTTCATACACCAGTAATCTTGTTAGGAATTTCCTTTACAAAGAAGATGCTAAAAAATTTGGTCTTAAAACTTGAATTAAGTACTGAGGAGGCTGAGGCAGTTCAAGGCCAGCATAGGCTACATAGGAAACCTTCTTTCAAAAAAAAAAAACACAAGGTCTTGGACAGGCCAGAGTCCTAGGTGTGGTGGCGCTGACCTGTAATCACAGCACTGGGGAAGCTGAAAACAGGAAGATCACTATGAGTGCAAGCTTCGTAATGAAATTCTGCAACAATCAAAGACATTTAAAAAAAAAAAAAAAAAGCCTGACAACACACCTAGTCCCTACTCAGAGAGGCAAAGGCAGAAGGATCATAAATTCTAGCCCAAACAGGGTGATTTAGTGACTGAGGCCTTATCTCAAAGGAAAAAACAAATTTTGTGTGGTACTGGTGATTACACATAAGGTTTTCACACTGAGCTACATCCACACAATTTTTTATTTTGAGACAGGATCTTCCTAACTTGCTAAACTGCCCAGGCTGATTTCAAACTTTCTGCTTCATCCTCCCAGAATGCTGGGATTACATGTGCCACCATACTCACTTGTCTCAAAATTAAAATAAAGGGAAGGTGGCAGGAGTGGGGTTCAGTCCCCAGTAACACAAAATAAAAAAACAATCAAATTGTAATCCAGAGGATCGCACACATGCAAAGCAAGCACTCTACCACTGAGCTACCTCTCCAATCTGAAACATTTCTCTGTGAAACATTATTTACTGTTAAGGGCTGGGGAGATAGCTCTGTGGCACAAGTGCCTGACTGGCAAGCGCAAAGTCGTGAGTTCACACCCTGGTCCTGCCAAAAAAAAAAAAGAAAAAAGAAACATTATTTACTGCCAAGTGTTCAGACAATTTCCTATTCCTTTCATTATTTAAAGATAGTTACTTGGCACTCTGTCAACTTCAATTGCAATCTACAGTACCACTGATCCACAGTGTAAAATGTCTCCACTGTTAGATAAATTGTTCATTATTATACTTCTAAACCTATAATGAATAAGCACTTTTTTGCCTTTCCCCATAATCAGCTATGAAGAGGTATTTTCAAGTAAGCATCTAGCAGAAGAATAATTTCTAAGTTATAAATCATTTATCTTCTTATCTTTTCCCAATAAGTGAGAAAAAAGTTCCTTTATGGGTGTTTGCATAAACTAAATCTCTAACCTAAATTCATTAACCAAACAACTGTTACACAGCCAACACAGCTTCTAACCACAGCTGCTCACTAGCAGATTCCAAAAGCATGGTCAAAGCACAGCCACAGGGCCAGCCAAAGCGCCTGCTTAGGCAGAGAGCAGCGGCCAGGGTTCAAGCCCCTGCAAGCCCCACCACAACAGGGCATGCTGAGACAGGAGTTGAGACTGGGCACAATGGCATGTGTCTGTAATCCAAGCACTTGGGAAGCTGAAAATAGGAGAATCACTAGGAGTCCAATATATATGTAGGGAGACCCCATAGACCCTGTACTAAAAAAAAAAGCCAAAAATGATACATGTGGAATACTACTTTTTAATATAAGACATATTGCTTCTCGGCCTTTTCGCTAAGATCAAGTGTAGTATCTGTTCTTATCAGTTTAATATAAAACATACACACACAATTTTAAGCCTCAGAGCATGCACAAGGACCACATGCATCCTGGTCTAAGTCTTCTCTCCACATAACTGAGTTTTTACAAGCATTTATGCTATACACATCCAACAAATATTTAGTAGCTCATGTTTGATATCCAGTATGCAAATGTTGGGAGACAGCAGTAAAGACAGGCACACCCTTACAATCAAGAAGATTAATATTCTACTGGCCCATAATCATAAAAATTGCATTTTTACAGCAATGTCTTACTCCCACATCACTGCAATGAAACTGTCCTGCGGCTTAAATCAAGATTCATATGACTAGCAATCAAACATACTGACTATTAAAAAGAAATTTTCAGAATAATTACTTGGTAAAAGAAATAAAAGATCTCAAAATCTAAAAACGACAGAGTAGAGATGTAAGAATTATTGAAATTAGAAAGCACCAGCCCAGGGTGGTGGCACGTGCCTCTGATCCTAGCACTTGACAGGCTGAGGCAGAAGGATTCAAGTTTATGTCCTGCCTGGGCAATTTAGCAAAACCCTGCTCAAAAATTTAAAACAAGTCTTGAGGGTTCACAGCTCAGTGTGAAGGCCTAGGTTCAATCTCCAGTCCACTTCCCACCAAAAAAGAAAGCTAAAAGATTTACTTCCTATGCATCTTTACCAGCAGCAAGCTTCCAGAGAATGAGCTCTACTTATGTGGAGTAAATTAAGAAAAAGTAAACAAAGGATACAGAAAACAAAATCAACTAAAAACAATAAACTGAATCGCAAAAATAATGATGAACAAAAACTCCAGGATAGCCAGATGTGGTGGCGCACGCCTGTAGTCCCAGCACTTCAGAGGCTGAGGCAGGAGGATCAGCGCAAGTTTATGACCAGCCTGGATTACAAAAGTAAGCTCTTGGCCACCTTGAACTGCGTAGTGAGACCCTGACTCGAAAAGACCAAAAAAAAAAACCAGGATAGCAGCTATTCTTAAATACAAAAGCAAACAGTACAAAATGTAATAGGTCAGTGGCTGCAAGAAAAGTACACACACACACACACACACACACACACACACACACACACACACACGATGAACTGAGCCAGGCACAGCAGCACACACCTATAAACCCAGCACTCAGGAGGCAAACATAGGAGGATCATGGGAGTTCAAGGCTAACCTGAATTGCAGAGAAAGCCTATCTCAAACATACATACAAACACGCAAATGAACTGAGTGCCTATCTGATGCATTTCATATTATGGAGAATATGGGAATCTGGGGGCTGAAGTACCATAAACAGAAACTTTAGCAAAGAAAAAAAAGGCAATTATTTTGTTTTGTATTTATTTATTTATTTGTCTTTTTGAGACAAGGTCTCACTATGCAGTTGAGACTGGCCTTAAGCTCACTTTTGTAGCACAGGCTGGTCTCAAAGTCACAACGATCCTCCTGCCTCAGCCTCCCAAGTGCTGGGATTACAGGCATACCCCACCATCCCCGGTCTGTCTTTTTTGTTTTTGAACAGTGTCTCTTTATGTAGTTCAGGCTGTCCTGAACTCATGATCTTCCCGCCTCACCTGCCTCACTTAGCCTCCCAAGTACTGGGGTTACAGGGATGCACTACCACACCTGACTGCAAAAGGCAATTATTAAAGTTAGGTATTTAAAAGGACGTAAGCGGGCCGGCGAGATGGTTCAGTGGTCTAAAGCGCCTGCGTAGGAAGGCTCAGGCAACTGCAGGGACTGCGGTTCGATCCCCGGCACCACATGCTGCGCCAGCGCCACCACCAGGGCAGGCTGAGCCAGCCACAAAATAAATAAATAAAGAAACAAATAAACACAACAAGCAAACAAATAAATAAATAAATAAAATTTTTTAAAAAAAAGGACGTAAGCGCATGAGGAAAAGTAAACCCAGAATAAAGTAATCAGCTTTAAAGAGAAAGGCCTAATTATGTAAATACTGACGCTGATCTAAACAAAATTACAATGCACGTATACTAAGGACATGGAAATAGAAGAGCTTGAACATACTGAACGTTTTATGTGTTTGGGGGACTGGTGGTAACAGTATGACAGCTAAATTCTCACGGTCAATAGCTGGAAGCTAATATATATAAGCCTTACATGCAAATAGAAAGCAGAAAAGCATATTACTTGAAATGTAAAGCCAAAGGCAAAATTAAGAAACTTAAAGTATTAAAGGTATTATGCAATGATGTTGAAGAAAATTGGTTGAGATAACATTATGTACTGTTGTTTCCAGTAACAAGTCCTATATACCATTTGATGCTAAACTGTACATACATACCATTTTGATAAAAAATAAAGACCAAAATAAGGATAAAAAGCATTAAATGCAGACCATAAGAGAAAAAGAAAGGCTAGCAAGATAGCTTAGTGGTAGAACACTGTTTTGATTAACAGCACCACAAAAACAACAAAATATTTTGCCTACTCTGGTAGCACACATCTTGCAATCCCAACTACCTCAGAGACTGAGGCAAAATGATCGCTTAAGCCCAGGAACCTGTCATCCCTACAGACAACACAGTACATCCCTATCGTGGGGCTGGGAGATGGCGGACATCTTAGACCAAAAAACCCAGAACTAATCACAAAATTTAATTCAAAATCACCTGGATTATTTAGAAGTAGAGTTCTTTTTTTTTCTCCTTTATAGTATTACTTTTTTCTTTTTTGAGACTGAGTCTTGCTAATATAGTCTAGCCAGACTTGAACTATGTAGCTCAGGCTACCCTCAAACTCTTGATCCTCCTGCCTCGGCCTCCCAAGAGGAGGGATTACAAATGTGTACCACCACTCTTGGCAGAAACTAAATTCTAAATGATAATGTGAACTTTATTCTCAGCTTCCAAAATAACTCTGTATAACACTATAATTTTCCAACTCTAACCTCACATATGGCAAGATGATGTATGTTGTCACAGAGGGAAAGTATGTAAAGAGCATTATATAAACATAATTTTTACAGGTTCTTTTATTTTTTAGATAGAGTCTCACTATATAGTTCAAACAGGCTTTGAATTCACTATGTAATCTAGGCTGGTCTCAAACCTGCATCAATCCTCCTCAACCTCCCAGATGTGATTATAGGTGTGAGCCACCATATCCAGTTTAAGCATGATTATTTCAGGGCTGGGGATGTAGCTTAGTAGTAAAGCATTTGCCTACCATGTGCAAGGCTCTGGTGTCAATCCCCAGTACCCATACACCACACACTCACACACACACACACACACACACACACACACACACAAATTTCATGAGAAAAATATTTAACTTTACATATAACCAAATGTTATTCTTGCCAGGCATGGTAGCACATGCCTGTAATCCCAGTGCACAGGAGGCTGGGCAGGAGGATCACTGCAAATTCGAGACCAGCCTGGGCTACAAGGTGAGCTCAAGGCCAGCCTGAACTGCATAGTGAGACCATGTCTCAAAAAGACAAAAAAAAAAAGTCATTCTCAAATGTTCATAAACATAATACTCCCACACTAGTGTCTTGAGCATTTATACTGGATAACAGCTTTTAAGTACCTCAATGTACCAGATACAATATATAAAATTATATGCTACATTTCATTGGTTGAGGTTTATTTTTTGGTTTTGGTGCTAAGGGCCAAATCTAGGGCTTCTAGTTAAATCCCCGGCCCCTACATTTAAGATGATCATTTTTTTTCAATACTACAGATTGAATCCAGGGCTTCACAATGAGATATAGCCCTAATGCTTTTATTTCTTATTTTGAGACACAGTCTCACTAAGATGCCAAGAATAGGCTCCTGCATGCCTGGCTAAGATTGTTACTTTTTTTTGTGGAACCAGGGATTGAATTCAGGCCCTTATGCTTAGCAGGCAAGCACTTATTCTACTGAGCTATCTCCCTAACCCCTAAGATTGCTACATTTTCACTGATTATTCAAAAATTTTAACAAAGCTGGATGGACTTGGTGGCACACAACTGTAGTCCCAGCACTGGAAGACTGAGGCAGGAGAATCACTCTGAGTTGAAAGCCAGCCTGGCTACAAAGTGAGTTCGAAGCCAGCTTGAACTGCAGCTTTGACATAGCTTGAAACCTTGTCTCAAAGACAAAAGGGAAAACATAGCAAAAACTTTTGCAAGGTGCTAAAAAGAAGGGGGGGATTACATCAGGCCAACAGGGAGAAGTTCAGAGAGGGTCTCACTATGTAATCGAGGCTGACCTCAAATTCACTGCACTCCTCTTGCCTCAGCCTCCCAACTGCTGGGTTTAAAGGCATGCAGCATTAAAACCAGCTCCATACTTCCATTTTTTAATTCTCCATCTTTACAAACAACATGCAGAGATTACACATCTCATCATTTGTACATTTAGATATTCACACAGCCATCCGCTACTGACTGAGCATTTGAAATATACAAGCTGCTGCATTTATCCTGGCACAAGGGACCCTACAACATATCTGACAATGAAGGTAATAATCAAGTATTAAATAAAGGTTATAAACAAACTACTCAGAATGTTGCAACAGTGACAGAAGAATATTATATGTTGATAAACCTCCTTGAAGTGTCTGAACTGGAACATTAGGTATGATAATAAGCTAGACACACCAGAATTTGTAATCGTCTTTCTGTGCTGAAAGTAGTAAATGCAAAAGTGACAAGCTAGACTAAGATTCCAATAATAAAAAGAAAGCTAGCTGCGCTAGTGCACATAGGTCAAGAGGGACAGTACCTACAGTTAGGCCTTGGAGATCATTATAAGGACATTTTTCCCAAAAGTAATAAGTAATGGGCTTTTAAGAAAGAAATGACAAGATCTAATTTATTTTATTTTAGTTTATTTTCCTAAACTTCCTTTAGTTGTTTGTGTTATGGCCAGCTCAGCCTGCCCTGGGAGTGGGACCGGCGCAGCATGTGGTACCTGGGATCCAGCCGCAGTCCTTGCGGTGGCCTAAACTTTCCAATGCAGGTGCTTTAGACCACTGAGCCATCTCACCAGCCCGACAAGATCTAATTTAGATTGTAAGAGTTTATTGTATAAACTGAGTGTGGTCATGCACACCTATAATTGGGATGCAGCCACTCAGGAAGCTCAGACAATCAAAACTAGCCAGGGGTAGAAAGTGAGTGAGTCCAGTACGAACTCCACAGTGACGGGAGCAGGGGCAGAGGGTGGCTAGGAACTCACTAAACAATAGTCTTAGCAAGAGATGATGGCAGCTGGAACTAGAGGTGGGGAAGTGGGATCAGGATGTTAACAAACTAAACAGAGTAACACCAGATTGATAATGGTGACATAGAAGATAAAGAGATAGGTCATAGTGAGAGAATGGGAGGAACTGACGGTAACTGCTGCCACTTATGGTCCATAAGAAAGACTAGTGGGTATGTATCTTAACAGAAAGAAACTTTCTTTGTACCATGTTTTCATCATTCCTGTTCATACTTAACTATTATCAGGTACTATGTACAACTTCATAGTGTGCAATTCTTCACTTTCTATAGAAAACTAGCTTTCTAAGTAGGTACAACTGTGCAGGGCGTGGTGGCGCATGCCTGTAATCCCAGCACTTGGGAGGCTGAGGCAAGAGGATGGATGTTGAGTTTGAGACCAGCCTGGGCTACAAAAGGGAGCTCAAGGCCAGCCTGAACTGCATAGCAAGACCCTGTCTCAAAAAGACTAAATAAATAAATAAATACAACTGGTAGTTCTTACTCCCTGGGGACTGGCTCCAGGCTCCCCTAATCCTCACCACTTAAACCAAAATCCACAGATTTTCAAGTCAGTACTATAAATATGCACAGAACCTATGCACATTCTCCTGTATCCTTTTTTTTTTTTGTGGGGGGGGGGGGTATCGGGGATTGAACTCAGGTCTCTGCACTTGCCAGGCTAGCACTTACTCTACTAAGCTATCTTCCCAGCCCCACCTCCTGCATACTTTAAATGTTTCGATTACTTACAATATCTAATAATAAAAATATCTGTTATAACATTCAAATAAAAAATATCTGTTACAGGGCGGCAGGATGGCTCAGCGGTCTAAGGCACCTGCTTAGGCAAGCCTAGGCAACCACAAGGACCCCAGTTCGATCCCCGGCACCCCATGCTGCACCAGTCCCAACCCCAGGGTAGGCTGAGCCAGCCATAACATAAATAACATAAAGTTTAAAAAATTTTTG
>PVKN010023589.1:0-14727 GCA_004027915.1 Capromys pilorides
CCGGGTTGCCTGTGCGCTGCGCCTTCCGGGCGTCTGTCGGTGACAGGCCATCGCAGCGGCAGTGTTCCTCAGATTCCTATTTCCAGGGACCATGAAGAATTCATTTGCATCTGGATCCTGCATATCATAAAGACCCTGCCTGCTCCAGGGAATAAAAGGCCATTTTGGTTTTTATTAAGATCACAAATCTACACCGAAATGCTAGCTCCTCCCCAAGACGCCTTTCTGTGAAAAAGCAGGGAGCATGGTTGCTAGGCTACCTGCAGTCAACAGGGAGAGTTTTGAGGCCTGAGTGCCTTTTTTGGGGCCCTGGTATCCAAGGAGGGACACGTGGCCCATGGTGTGGTCCCTTCTTTCCCATCAGCCCTGCTGGCCAGCACTCCTCTATGGAAACCTGAGGACCCTGCTCACTGGACAGCCCAGACAGTCCACTGGGTGAGGCCCACGCATGCTCTACAAATGAAGCAACGTGCCAGGCACCAGTGGCCTCTGCAGTGGAGGCCGTGGTTCACCGTGGGCTCCCGCAGCTGGCAGTGGCTCCCTCCCGGTGTTCACTGGAGGCAGCACTGCTCCATCCTAGCGACCCTGGCGTCCTCATTCCACCTCAGGTTCCTCAACACTCTATTTTTAAATTACACCAGGCCGAAAGCCCGAGAGTTCCTTGAGATTCCTCGTAGCTCCTGGAGAAAGGCATCCACCTGGACGCACAGCTGCGGGACCTTCAGCTTGCTCGAGGTGGCCCCAGCTGCTGCCGCAGGGCCCCTGGTCCCCTGGCCCAGCACCACCCCAGGACCCCTTGGGAACATCTTGTGATAAATGAGTGAGCCCACGTGTGAGTTAGTAGGAGCGGGTGTGGTTTTGTTTTTATTGTAGAAAAGCAGGCATAACACAGTTCACCCTCTTAACCACTTTTGACTGCAGGGTTCAGTAGCACTGAGTACATCTCCAGAGTAAAGGTTAAAAAAAAAATTCTTGGGTCTTGGAATAGCTCTGCTGAAATAACAAACTCGCCAATTGTAGTATGTGTTTCCGGAAAGGAAATGTCAAAGCGCACAGGAGAAATTGATGGCTAAATTCCGGTGGTTTGACCCACACGTGTGACCCATCATTTTCTTACTGAATGCCGGCAACTGACCTCCAACATCCCTCTGTGTCACAGCGCATTCCAGGTTGTCCTCCCTTTTTAATTCTTAGCAAAGGCCAGGGCATGTGCTGCCTGTTGCTAACCATGCACTTCCCGGGCTCCTCAATTCCGCCTTTGTGAGGAGCGCCCTGTGGAGCATGGCGTCCCACTACCATCTCTCCTTGCTTTCAGTGCTTCTGGTATTTTCCCATAGGTGGACTTGCTGAACCATAAGGCAGCTGTATTTTCAGATTTTTGAGGAACCCCTACTGGTATCGAGTGCTTTTGAATAGAGACTGTTTCAGGCAGGGGAGCTACCCTGGAGAGCTGGAGGTGGAGTTGTGCAGCGCCAGGTCCCCGTGGCTTGTGTGAAACCCTGGAGATGTGACACGCGCCATGACCACATTGCTGCTCCAGGGAGGGGACAGAGCTTCCCAGAAGTCGACTTGGAAATTCTGAAGCCCAACGCAAGCTTCTCCAGTAAAACTCTGGTCACCCTTGCCCCTCTGGGTCACTTCATGGGCTGAACCCCCTTTACCCTGACATCATTAGCCATTCCTTAAGTGTCTGGGTGGCCCGCCTGGGCCTGCTCATCCCCGGGTCAGGCTGACCCCTCCAGAGACAGTTCCTCCAACCTAGCATTCGGATGAGTCAGAAGATTCAACCCAATGTTTCCATAAACCTGAGTGTCACCTGCTAAATGTGTTTCACATTAAAAGGTCAGTAACTACACGCCTTCCTAACACCCATGGGCCCTGGAGTGAGGCTACAAAGAGGACCCCCAGAGTGGCTGGACGGGGTGTACACAGGTGCAGTATGTAAATAGCTATTTATAGGGCTCAGATCAAGTTAGCTAATACACATGTTCTGTCATGCTACCTTGGAGAAACAAACCTTCACAGTAACACTGGAGCAATGAGCATAGTTGCGTTATTTGAAATGACAGAAAGTTGGTGAAATGTCAAAAGACATGTAAATTTAATCATTATTGGGCATGCCCGAGTCTCTGGAGGACTGGCTATGCTATTGGAATAAGTCACTAAAAAACAACATACATAATTCATGTTATATATTATTCATAATTTTTGTCTTTTCTTCATTTCAGCAGAAACTACTACTTCTGTTGCTACCGTCAATATTTTCATAAAATTTGCATTCTGTTGATTGTAGTAACAAGTCAGAACTTCTTGAGTCACTTAGGCTCTCTGATTGCTTTTTCTGAGTTTCGCTTTGAAGAAGCTTCTATTTGCTGAGACTGTAGCAATCCAAAGTTGTTAGTAAAGGCTTTAGAAGAATTCTCAGCAGCTGAGGCTGCCAGAAATTTATGCGTCTTACTCAAACACTGCAGTGCAAATGCGTGAAAGAGATTATGGTTGTAGCATATAATAATACAAAAACGTTTGAATTGCATCGTTTGAATTATTACTGCTTGTGTGGTTTTCAGGATGCCTGGGCGTAATAGCGAGATTCATAGAAATGTGTAAGCAGCTGGCTTCGTCTCGTCTCTCTGGACTGCCTTGGACACAGTTTAAAAGGGGGGTGTAGGGTTGTCGGGTGACGGGTCATCCTCAGACGCCAGGCACAGGAGCCCTGAGGAGTCGTTGGTGTTTCGGGGATCACTAACAAGACGTGTGGGGAAGTGATCCTTGGTGGTGTAGGAATCAGTCGCACCCGGGCTTCCTGCAGGGAGGAATCGGACGTGCGAGTCACTCTGGCTCCCTCCTCAGCGCGCAGGGCCTTCTCCGACGGCTGAAGTCACGCGACCCGGCGCCTTCTCATCGGGCACACAGCTCTTGATCGCCAGGCCAGGGACTTGAGGGGAAGCATTTCCGGGGGACTAGCGTGACAGTGGTCACCAGAGCAGACATTCAGGCGTCTGGGGCTGGCAGCGGTGCTCACATCCCAGTCAGACGCTCTGACTCCGCCTCTGACCGCGTCTGGGTCCAGGTAGTTCCTGCGTCCTGTTCCAGACCCAAATCTGCAGTGGTCTGAGCAGCAGAGGAGAAGGGGAAGGTTGCCGTCCAGTGTTTACCTTGCTCAAATCCTGGCTTCCTTCACCACTGAGGAGCCGCAGCTGCTCACTGCAAGAAGGGGCCCACAAGACACCTGCTGGTGCCAGCCTCCACCACCTTCTGAGCACTGCGCTTCACAAACACGCATCCTTTGGGGCCCGCCCACAGTTCTGTGTCAGCAGCCCCCCTTTATGCTCAGGGGGCACATCCAAGTCCCCTTGTGGGAGTCTGGAACCCTGATACTGGATCTTATCTCAGCTCTTTTCTCTTTAAGAAGTCAAAATCTTTTCCTGTGGCTTCTCCCATCATAACCCAGTCACCAGCCTCATTACGCTTCCAGTTGCCATTACACAGTAAAGAAAGGTCACCTAGACACACAACTGGGTGACTGATCTCATAATGGACAGAGATGGCTACTAGGCAAATAACGGGCTCGCAGGGTATACATCGCGGATACCCTGGGCTGATCCACATCATGGATGAGATGGAGTGGGAAGATGTGAGATTTCATCCCATGATTAGGAATGCCAGGCAGCTTTTATTTTGTTGCTTGTATTTTGAGAGGGAATCTTCCTATATATTCCAGGTGGTCCTTGAGCTTATGGTGAGTCCCTGTATTATAGCTCTCTGAATGCTGGGGTTGTGGAATGCACCACCATACCTGGCTCCTTAAAATGTGTGAATTGATTATTTCTGATATTTTTCATTTTTAAACCTCCAGCAAACTCATGGGTAACAAACCTCAGAAAGAAAAGTGCAAACGGGCAGGCGGTGGTGGCTACGTTAGCTCCCTCTTTTATGTGTCATTCAACCAGACTCAAAGACTTGGTTAAATGACCCATGTGGAACAAAAACTCAGATCCTAAATCCATCCTCTTAACAACCTAGTGATTCTCCTGAACACGGGTGGGAGAGTCAGGAAAAGACAAGAACAGCGACAAACCAGCAGGACCAAGACCGCGGTCCACGAGCACAGATAGAGGTGGCTTCCGGAGTCAAATCCACGCACATAAGATGAACCTGTCTGAGCTGCAAACACAGAAATGTGGCTTGTGCTGCAGATCCGGCTGCATGGAGGCACTCTGTCCGACAACCCTCCCAATCTGACAACCCCTCCTGTCATCCTCGTCCCTCTGCTAGAGGTAGCACAGGAACTACAGCTCCCACAGGCAGGCTGATCTGCCCTGGAGGGACAGCCTGGCCAGGTGACAACCCACACAGGCAGACGAGCCCTCTCTGGATTGTGTGCGGCAGGTTTCAGTCGGATTCTCCAGAAGTGTGCGCCTAGACACCCCGCCCCAAGTCTTCATGGCATCACAACAAGTCTGCACAGACCTTGCCATGCCACTTACTCACAGGTCAGTAGTAGGACCACAGCTGCATTGGGAAGTCTGGTGGCAGCAGCAGGGCTCTGTGAGCCCACGGGAGGCCACACAGAGCCTGAGGTGAAGAGGAGCCAGGTGCCTCGGCTGGTGGGCCTGAGGGCTCCTTCCACGCTGGCTGTCTGCAGAGCCAAGCTCCACTCTTCACAGATGCCCATGTCCCTTCCCCGCTTCTCTGGGGACTCCCTCCCCAGAGGGAGGAAGCAGATAGACTCCTCCTGGAATCTGACCCTTTCTGAGCTGTGGCATCTTGGGGCTCAACTGGAGAAAGATCTTGGCTTTAAAGGCTAAGGTGGGGCTGGCCAGATAGTTCAGTGGACTAAAGCACAGCATCCTGGGTTTGATCCCAGCCTGCTACACTGGCCCCACCCCAGGGGCACACTGAGACGGCGATTGAGACTGGGTATGGTGGCGCGTGCCTATAGTCTCAGAGCTTAGGAGGCTGAAAACAGGAGGATCGCTATGAGTCTGATCTATGTAGTAAGATCCTGTAGACCTTGAACTAAATACATTGAAAGAAAGAAAGAAAAGAAAGGCTAAAGGGAAGCGCTGGGCTCATCCATGGGACCCATGATGACACTGTGTTTTAAGATCCATAATCTCAACCTCACTGGAAAAATCCCTTTGCTGGGAAACATCAGATAATCACAGGTCCTAGAGACCGGGGCAAGGACACTTGGGGACATCCTGGCTGTGCGAGGGGTTAGAGGAAGGCTCAGAGCATTACTGTTACTGTTGTTAATGTTCTCACAGTGCCAGGGTCCAAACCCAGATGGAGCTGCAGCCCCAGAACTTTCTCTTTTATTTTGAGACAGGGTGTCTGTCTCTAGATGGCCCAGGTTGGCCCCAAATACATGACACTTATGCTTCAACCTCCTGAGTCTCCAGATGACAGATGTGTGCCACTGTGCCAGGATCCTCCTGACTACAGACGATTAAAAATAAATAATCAGTTCTTTCCGAGGCAAGCAAGCCCCGTAGGATTTCTCTCCATTTTCAGGTCTTTTTCTCCTAAATGGATTCTAGTGATCACGGCTGCCCCGGGAAGGGAGATGGGTCCTCAAAAGGGTTTGGGGGTGCAGGCAGACCTCTTTTCACCACTTTACCTGCTGTGTCTTTGACTTACTCCCGGGGCCCCTTCTGCCCATTAGAACTTCATTTATTGCACACGGCTTTCTCCATGGTGACCACGCCCCCCACCCCACAATCACCCTTCACCACCCACCCACTCCGGCTGCCATTTAGAATTGAAAGCTGTTCACGGCTATAAACGGCAGCCTCTGGGGGAGGGGTGAGGGCTGTTTAACTGTTTCATAAGCACTTGGTACAGGTCTTACTTATAAATCACGGCCTTCATTGGCACATGCAAATTCCTGGGCTTCCTTAGGTCCCCTGGGAATTCTGAAGCAGGGGCTCCACAGCACATCCCCACCTCCACCCCACAGATTGAGAATGCAGCGTAGAAAAGCATTTCACCCCTTGTTCCAGCTATCAATGGGGCCAAAGTCAGCATCATCATGCCTCGGGGGCCCAGGGCCTCCCCTGAAGTCCTGAGGTTAAACTGAAGTGCCACAATGCGGGGAGGGCAAGCCTGCTGCTGTGGAGCTCGGGGTCTCAGAGCTGAGCTGGCGTGAGCTGGGCTGTCATCCCCACACTTCCAGCGCACTCAATGCAAGGACGGGGGTGGGGTGGGGGTGGGGGGGTCTGGAGTGGGAGGTCTTTCGCAAGATGCTTCAAGGAAGAAAAGCCAGGCAAGAGCCTGAACGATCCAGTAGTGAGAACCCTGGTGACTCATGGGTGAGGAAGGTCTTTGGACGCACAACCCTTAAGAAAGGGAGACAGGTAGCCACTGGGATGTGGCTCCGTGGTAGGGTGCTTGCCCAACATGTGCGAGGGCCTGGGTTTGCCGTGCAGTGCTGCAAAAAAGAGGGGAAAAAATTAGGGACAGAGACAGAGAATAGCAAGCAGGCACATCCAACCCAGAGTTTCTATGAAGAACACATAGGCGCTGGCTAACTTCTAGCTGGTTAAGGGTGGCACCATCTCTCTGGCTGCTGTCTGTCTGCCTGCCTGCCTGTCTGCCTGCCTGCCTGCCTGTCTGTGTCCCTCGGGGCAGAAGTGATGCCTCTGGCCCCAAGAGAGCAGCTACACACCCGCCTCCCGTGACGATGGGACGTGGGGGAGGGGGGTGTCTTTAGCTGCTTGGTCCTGCCGGCCTCCACATCCTGAACTGATTCAAAACCTTTGCTTGTTGCGGTCCTGTCTGGGGAGAGCCAGAAGCCCCTCGACAGCAGGTGCTGTGGGCGCGGAGGATGAGGACGCACCGCAGTGGCTTACGGCTCTGCCCTTCTGCTGGATGATGCCCGGCAGCTGCGCTCACCGACCTGTGGTCACGCCTTGTAGTGACACTGAGGAAAAAAGACTTCCAGAGCTGCTGCTGAGTGTGGCAAGTGTGGGGGGGGGGGAGTGTGCACCACGCAAAGTGGGGGTCTGAGGAGGATTTGTAGCAGTGTCCTTATGGGAATAAATACACCTTTAAGACTTGAACATCCACTACATTTTGTATCACACCTTTTGTATTCCCACACACACCTGCAACACACACACACTTGTACACATTCGCACGTCTCTGCATGGGCACACATTCACACTTATGTACACACACACACACACACACACACACACATTCCCATCCCCACAGGGTAACACACCACACATGCACAGAACATGCACATACTCACACAGCCCTCCTCAGAAGGGCAGCAACCCTAGAGACGGCGCCAAGCTCCCAGCGGGGAAGGAGCACTGGTCTGAGGGCCTTGAGATTCAGGTGTGGTGCAGTCTGCCCACATTCCCAAGCCCAGCGAGGGTCCCCACTTTTGTTTCTCTGTGTTTGGCCCATGTCTGAGAATCTAAAGACCTGGGGTGCATTAGGTGCCACCACGACAGCAAGCCTTCCCCTCGCCTTCTCGACTGCCCACGGCGCAGGAGGAGCTTTGAACCTGTGGGCCTTGCTTTCCCAGATGTGCGCCCACGCCAGGCATGCCAATGGCTTGTTCCAGCGTGAACAAAGGGGCCTCAAGCATCTTTCTTTCTTTTTTGGCAGGACTGGGGTTCGAATTCATGACCTTGCACTTGCCAGGCAGGCACTTTGCCACGGAGCTATCTCCCCAGCCCCTCATCTTTCTTTGTGGAGAAAATCTCAAGGTTCAAGTCTTAGGGCCCAATCTGTGGGTGGGAAACTGCTGACTAAGCACAAGCTCTTCTCATGCAAATGCGCAACGGCGGGGGGGCAGAGGGCCAAGGCGACTTTCTCAGAGTAGCTCAGTAGGCCAGCCACACACAGTATAGCCTGTTTGGGCTGCTCGGAGGCAGCGAGGGAGACATGCACCCTGGGATTCCCCCCGTCCCCTCCGCTGCTGCTGGCTGGAAGCTCATACCCAAGGGTCCAGAGGGGCTAAACGCACAACCCTTCCTGGACCCCTTCTGAAAGGCAGGAGCTCAGGGGCTCGGGCTTCTCACTCACAGGTGCAGAGGGATCTCTGCAGCCCAGCTGGAGTGAACAAGCTCGGAGGAGGGCAGGGCAGCCACTCCCAGGCTCACTGTGGTGACACCTGAGCGACAGGTAGAGCTGGCCTCAGGCCACCCACTCTGAAGACAGGGCTGGGCACAGCCCTGCAGCCGTGGCCTCCAATGCAGTGAGCTAAGTGACAAGTAGGGCAAAGTGAAAGATGCAAGACCAAGCAGAAGCGCTGGCCAGTGACCCATGCAGGGCGCCGCTGGCCAGTACTGCCCAGGCTGGCGCGGCAGGGGGTGCCCCTTTCTGCCACTTTTCTCCCGTCTGTTGTCACTTGGAAGCTCCCGACACAGTCACTCCTGGCTCCAGCGGCTTTTCCCCAGGGCCAGCCACATGGCCCTCCACGGACCCCAGCTGGCCCAGCTGTGGAGCCCAGTGTCTCATGCAAGATGAATATGCAATTCCAAGTGGGAGAACAGCACCTTCCACTGCATAACAAAACCCCAGCAGAGGCGAGCACCCCATGACACTCCTGGGGTAGGTGCCAGAGGGGCAGCGGGCAGGGGCCAGCGGGACACCCTGGAACTCTGCCTCGGCACTGCTCGCTTGAAGTGCTGCTTCCCTGCAGTTCTTTTTGGTTCAATCCTGTGTTTTATTTTCTGGGAGAGAAAAAAAAAAAAAAAAAAGATCCCTGGTTTGACCTTTAGACATTTCCCAGCTACTCTCTAAGATCTCGGCCGGACATGACGCAGATTCATCTTTGAACCTGGCTCTACGGAATCTATGCTCAGCAGAGCGGCATGCTTGGAATGTGCTTTTCGTCTACGCCTGTCAGTTCCCCTGCCTTCAAAGCAGAGATATGGCTGGAGGTTACCGGCTGCTGATTGTCAAACCCTCTCTCCCTGAACACATCCACAGGCCCCACTGAGTAGGAAAACCCCCCACTCCCTCCACCGGCTTCTGGGACCCCTCCTCCCTGGCTGACCTTTGACCTCCTTCCATGGTAGATGTCCTGGGACCTACCAATGGGTTAGAAACAAAAAGCTTCTAGAAACTTCTTGATCCCCTTTGATGTTTTTAAAATTCCAGGATTAAAGAACATACGGTGCCTTTGTTTCTATGGCTCTTGACTGATGAAACATCCCCAGGAGGCCAGACCGTGGGATTAAATCAACACATCCCAAATCTAGGAAGCACATGCCACTTATTTACTCAGGATAGGCAGGTGTGGTGTCTGTGACCATAGATGCTCTTCCAGGAGGGAAATCCTTCTCCCAGGGATTTTTATACAAGAGAAGGAAGCAACATCTCTTTTCCTGTCCCGGATCACACAGCCTTGACTTTGATGCTTTAAGTTTTTTCTCCCAGTTCTCCCTGCGGCTTCTGACCTTCTGGGGGCCAAGCCCTGAGCTAGCCTCGCCTCCTGGTCAGCAACGAAGGGGATAAATTATGTCCTCTGCTTGTGAGGACGTCAGCTAGTGTGATTCCCTAAGCAGCAAGGATCCCTCGCTATCAAGGGAAAATGGCTTTGTGCTGAGGTATTGTTCCACCACAACCAATCTCCAGATAAACTGCTTTACCAGCGTAATAAATAATGATTTCAGAAAGCGGCAGAGATTGGAGGGCGAAACTGCCGTGAATGCATCGATGCGCACCTCTTCTGACAGGCTCGGATCTGGGCCTATGAGGAAAGGAAGCCAGTTCTCAGAAGGCTTTGGGAGCCACTGCTCTGGCTAATTTAATTTTCTGAATACATAAAAGCCAGTTCAAATGTTTGTTTGAGCTTTTGTTGAAAATAATTGTGAAAAGTGATTGCCGGTACACTGAGACTCCCTTTTTGAAAAGAAAATGTGGTCA
This sequence comes from Capromys pilorides, assembly GCA_004027915.1. Lineage (NCBI taxonomy): Eukaryota > Metazoa > Chordata > Mammalia > Rodentia > Capromyidae > Capromys > Capromys pilorides. The sequence continues at coordinate 9,892 of PVKN010023589.1, forward strand.
ATTCTATTGCAGTAATGAGAACACTGGATCAAGCATGAGGGCTTCGCAGACTTTCGCAGGAGATACATTTTTGGATGTCTGCTCCATGGAGCTCTTTAAATTGTCTTTTACACTGTGCTTGTGTGAGATGAACCCATCCTCTGGCCACGCTGGACACAGTACCCAGCCCCCAGAGAGCAGGGGCTTTTTCTTGGGTCGCTGAGATCAAGGCCAACAACAATAGGTAGTTTCTCCCTGTGGCTGGAGTTACAGCACTAGAACATGGAGGCTGGGGACAGACACTTTATATACGTACCACGCGGCCGGAGCAAGAGACAAGGCCAGGCTGTTATGGAGGCGTGCAGAGCGGATTCTGTCCTACGCTGAGTTACCTCATGCTGTACAGAAGAACAGCCTCCAAGCTGGGCCCAGCCTCAGTGACTCTGTTTTATAAAGCGATGGTTGACGTGAGCGACTCCATTTTGAGTTCAAGGGTGAAGGGAGACTGACTTTAGGTGCAAACTGATGGGTTACTCATTGGAGCCAATAAAACATTCACTGACTTACCAAATTAAATCTGGAGCACCTGAGCCAGGTCTGAGGGTGGACTTTTGTGATCCCAGCACTCTTCTGGGTTTGAGGCTGAAGCAAGAAGATTTCACATTGGAGCCCAGCCTGGGCACCTCAGCAAGACCCTGTCTCAAAACAAAAAAGGGCTGGAGATGCAGCTCAGGACAGACGCCCCAGGCTCAATACTAAATTCCTCAAAAAAATAAAAATTGGAAGCACACGGATGCATGGGCATAGTGCATCACCTCAGCGACAGTGGGCACACAAGCCCGCCTGACACACCAGGCGTACCCCTTGCCCACACCTGAGACCTGTAAAAGGAGGCACTCCTCAGACTACAAGCAGGTGGCACCACGAGCCTGTCACTTGGCCTCTGGCCTGGAGCCTTGCCTGGGAAAATTGCCTGGCAAAGAACCTCAGCCTGTCCCCAGAGTGTCTGCCTAGAATCACCGCACACTGCCTGCCCTGGGGACCCGGGCCCTCCGGAGAACCCTGTGCCTCTGTCCCTCACTTACCTCAGGCAGCACCTGCAGGGGACCCCGCTGTGTCCGCACCTGTGCACTCTGTACCTCTTTGGAGCCCTGGGACTTTGATTTTATTTTGCTCTCCAAGTTATTTACCCTTTGGGTCTCACATGGGAGAGAAGCATGTGGTATTCAGCCTTCTGTGTCTGATCTATTTCTCTTAAGATCATGGCCCCAAGAGCCACCCCAAAATAAAAGAGAGGCAGACTGAGCAGAGGTAGAAAGGGGCTTGGGGAACAGAAGAGAAGGCAAGGGAGGAAAGATAATCAAGAGGGGATGAGTTCACGTGCCTGCTTCCCAAGCCAGAGTAATTTTTATGCCTGCCAACCGCATTCTGATGAAAATTTTTAACCAACCCCCCCAGGCTGTTTTTAACCCTTTCTTAGCCTTCTGATGCCTGCATATTATTATAGGAAGTGTAATATATGGCTTGCGGGCTTACAGATCTTAGTGATTAAAGTTGGAATGGAGTAAAAGGACCCGTGGTTGCGCCAGTCCTGGCAAGTGAAATCGAGAATACTCCTTAGTTAGGACAGATGACCTGGCAGTAACTTGTGAATTGGTTGCTATTCAATAAGCCCTGACATTCTAGGGACCCAAACGTGCCCCGCTTTGCTCACAATGGAGTTACGGAAAGGGAATCAAAGTGGAGTAGCATTGGTTTGGGGTGTATGCTGCAGGCGGGAGGGCATTGCACCCCACAATTAGATGGTCAGCTATGAGCTGGCAACTGGGGCGCACATGCCCCCCACCCTGGGCGGTTCATCCATGCTTAACTGCAGTGCCAGGGAGCCCGACTCCTTTTCTAGCAAATGGCATGGCTACTGCCAGCGCCCATCCCGTCCTGCCTAACAGGTGCTGCCAACCCAAAGCCCTGGTGGGACTGCGTTACAGCTCTGAAGGCAGCTGCCCTTGTGCTAAGCCCTGGAGCACGTGTTCAAGCCTATTTGATCTTGTGCTCTGCAGGCCGAGATTGTAATTAGTGCCGAGCGAATGTAATTTGGTTTGTTTTTGAGAGGGCTGATTCAGCCTTCACTGAACAGGAGCAAGACAGAGACAAAGGAGACCAGTGGGGAGCACATGGGCCTGAGGGGCCTGCTGGCCTCTTGCACCCAGCGCTGTCCCTGCTTACCTTAGTCTCTGACTTTGTCTCTTTCCTATCGCTGGGACCAAATGTCTGACAGGCACAATGTAAAGGAGAAGAGGTGCGCTTAGGCTCATGGTTTCGGAAGTCCCAGCCCGTGGTTGGCAGAAACAATAGGGTAGAAGGGCAAGGTGGGAAGAGCCATGAGGGCCCGCCAACTGGGGAGCAGGGAGGGGAGGAGGAGCCCAGAAGGGCGAGCTGTCTGCAGGGACCGACCACCTCCACCGAGCCTCGCCTGCCCACAGCACCTTCAGCTCTGAGCCCATCTGCAGACTAACCCATGGAGGAGCGTGCACGCCAGGATTGTCACCTTCCAAGGGCCCGCCTCTGAGCACTGGGGGCTTCTGGGCAGGGAACTTCTAGCTCTAAACCATAACAGCGTCTGTGCATCTCCTCTCCAGCCATATGGGGAGCTTCGTACTTCGCAAAAGTGAAATCCAAGCTGCATGTGAGTTGCACCTTGAGCCTCCTATCCTGAAGCCACCACGCTGACCCCTGCCTCTGCCCCCCACGACCCCTCCTCACTCCCATCCTCTTGTGCTCTGTGTGTGCCCACCTCCCATCATCCAGGCACACAACGCCGCCTCTGCCCTGCAGCCACTCGGATGGCAGCACCCGTGAAGTCCCCCTCCCTGTCTTGCCCACACCAGCTGCTTCTTTAAGGAGCCAGCTCTTCTCCGGGTGTCATGATACGGTCATATGCAGTCATACGAAGTAATGCAGGACCCCATTTCCCCCAGTTTCTCACAGGAGGGCCCAACAATAAAGTCACAGCCTGAATGAGACCAGTGCAGGGTAACTGGGAACAAGCTGTGTGACACTGGGGCAGGACTCGAGTGAGGCTGGAGCCATGAGGACCAGCGAAGGCAGGTCCTTCCCAGAGCTTCCAGGATGGCAGGGCCAGCTGACGCCTCAGCTGCAGGCTTTGGGCCCTGGAGCCAAAGGAGGATAAACTCCTGCTCCATTGTGCTGTCTAATGTATGAGCATTTGCCACAGCAGTTCTAGGACAAAAGGGAAACTCAAACTAGGACTGAACCTAGTCCTTTACGCTGAGCTACACCTTCAGATATTTTTTAAAAAAATTTTTGAGTCAAAGTTTTGTTAAGTTGCCAAGGCTGGGCTGGGACTTGGCCTCATCCTTCCTGGGCCTCCCAGAGTGCTGGGCTTCAAAGGGTATCGTGTGGAATGCAGGCAGGTGTACGTGTGTGCATGTGTACATGCGTGCGTGCATGTGTGTGTGTGTGTGTGTGTGCGCATGTGTGCATGTGTCCTTACTTCTGTGCAACATTGTCACAAGTGGAGACTCACGTGACCACTCAGGCTAAGATGGTGCAGCTCCATCATGGCAACCTTCAGACAACACTCATGGCCTCTACTGCATTTTTCCTGTCACTATCACTGAGCTCTAACAACTGCAGGTCTGCTCTCTGTCTGTGTGACTCTGTCACTTCTGGGATCACAGAGTCACGTCACACTGCCCTCAGAGAGCCACAGCGTGTGTTTACAATCTGCCACCTTTTCAGCGCTGAGTAGTACTCCACGTTCAGACACGCCACCCTGAGCATTCACCAGTGAGGAAAGACTTCAGCTGTCCCTAGTTTCAGGTCATGTTAAACCACTGTACAATGCATGTTTATGGAGACTTCCTCGTTTCTTTTTTTCTTTGTCTTTACAGTGCTGAGAACTCAATCCAGGCCTTCACACTAAACAACATCCCCAGCTGTTCATACTTTTAATGTTGACACAGTGTCTCACTACGTTGCCCCCACAAGACTCAGACTTGGGGTTCTCCTGCCTGAGGCCCCTGAGCTCAGGGACCTCAGGCCTTTGCCACCACTCCAGCCCTCGGCTTCTCTTTTCAGTTTCCTAACAGGGCTTCCCCAGAGCGGCTTTGCTTGATTTCAATGCAATCTGCTCAATCCCCTCCCCTTCTTGGCTTGGCTTTGGGCCTGGGCCGGGAGGCCTCTGTCTCTCCAGGGTCCCAACCTCTCCTCCTCCACTTGATCTAAAAGCACACGGCCTCCCAGTTTACATTTACCCCTAGGATCTATTTGATTTTTTCTTTTTTTATCTACAGATGTTAGCTTCCCAGAGCTGACATTTAATAATTGGCTCACACCTGCTGGGTGTTTTATTTTGTATTTTGCCTCCAACAAAGTCCCATGGGGACCAGAGCGAAGGCAGCCCTGGCTTGGATAACACCAACAGTGCAGTCCTTGGGCTGCAGCCTCTGCCTCTGCCTGGCCATGGCAGGGCTGTGAGGCCCACATGGGCACAGGGGCTGTCTGGAGGCCACTGTGCCCGTGTTAGGCCAGGGCCATGGCACCATTTGCACCCCTTGTGTTCATGAAGCGTTTTTCTCCTCAGTGTCCTCACCGAGGTCTGCCTTCCCTGGTTGTGGGTATTTATCCTTTTTTAGCCCCCAATGCTGAGCCTGTTAGTCACCTGTCCGCCAGAGGAATCGGCATTTGTTGAACATTTTATTTGTGCTGCCAGTGAAAACAAAAAGAGGAGAAACACAGGTGGCAAAGCAAAAACAGATCTTGACCGAAAGAGCTAGAAGCAGCACCAGCTGCTCTTTTACAGTCATTGTGCAGCACCTACCTCCTCTGGGTGCC
>PVKN010023590.1:0-14734 GCA_004027915.1 Capromys pilorides
GGAGCCCTAAACACTGAAACTTTTATAATTGGTTTTAATTTACTAATTATTTTTAATTTCTTCTGGCTTATCTGTGTTTTCTATATTTTCTTCCATGTTCATTAAAAGAACAGCATCATGCCATTTTCTCTTTCCTCCCTGCATGCTCCAACATAAGCTAGCACAGGTATCACTTTGGCTGGCAAGAACCCTGGATGTCACACACCTGCTCCTAAATGGACCCAACTAAATGCCCTCGGTAACCATCTGTCCCACCAACCTTTAGATCTGGACAGCAAAATGTGCCATCTCTTCCCAGCTCGCATGCAGCAGTTCCCTGACATCTGCCAAGGTGGCAATATTTACACGTTAGGAATCATCAAATTCCATAAATCAGTTTCTCTTAAGCATTTATTAGCACTCCACTGTTTATGTTCGTAAAAGTCTGTGCAAGTCCTTCTACAACTTGCATCACCTTGTGCTAAAATGTTTAACTTTCTTTTCTACCACTAATTTGTGGATATTTAAGAATTAAGACATTTCATCAGATATCTCCTACCCACCACAGAACCCAATATAGTGGATGAAAGGAAAGAGAGAGCAGGTGGAAGAAGGGAGGATTGAGGGAAGGTGGGTGAGAGAAGGAAAAATAAGAGAGAAGAAACAAGGGGGCAACTGTTTTATCCCTTCCAATCTAATAAAATTGGTTAATTGTCTCTAAATGTGAACCACTGCTCATCCTTTGGAGCATGAAATTCTCCAGTTGCACCAAGAGAAGCATTAGGCTTCCCTACTCTGATTCCGAAGAAGGGAAAGTAGCTCCTACCCTTTCAATCTTCCTGCCAGACTCGGTCAGCAAGGTGGAGTGAGGCTATTACTGAAATAACAGTTCTGAATATAAATTTGGATGACAAATCTCAATTTTGCTTAGAACATTTGCTGGGGATTAACAATTTTGAGTCTTGTTTCCTCATTTGGTCCTGAGAACTCTTCCTCTCTGCACCTTCTATCGGTCCACGAGGGAGCAAGTATTGAGAAGGAGCTCCAGTAGCAGAAAGTGTTTGAAAAGTTTACCCATTTCATTCCTAACTCCTTTCAAAATGTATTGGAATCTCTTCAAGAATTACTTGGCTGTTATATCCTATTAGGTATTTTTGGTAGTGATTAATTCAAATATTATTCTCATTAAGTTAATGCACCACAATATATCATCCTGCATATAAACTCGCTTTTCCATGAGTGTAAGCCCAGGCCGGAAGCAGCATCAGAGACCAAGGAACCCAATGAAGTTAAACAAAATAAAACAGAAAACAGTAACCAGTGCCACCGGCTTAGCCAGTTTTTCTGCCACGCGCTGAGCCTGATATAAGCACCGAGTTGTTATTTCCACTGTCTTGTTCAAGTTCCTTCAGTTGTATGTATGCATGGCAATGTTGCTCAGAGGATAGAGGAAAGGGAAACCACTAATTATTGAGTAGCCACTGGATTCACTCACTGGTTCAACAAATATTGACTGAACAGTGTGCCAGCCACCGGCCCAACCCCTGAGGATACAGATGAATGGGATAGGCTTTCAGAGTGCGTAGCTCCTTGGCAGAATAGGATGGCTAGACGTAATAAGAAACAAACAGCATAATCACATGCTGTCACAATCTCCAGTCAGGAATGAAACAAAGTGCTGGGATGACTTGCAAAGGGAGAGAGGTGTAGGTCTTCAGGACAGACTGGGAAGATATCTGTGAGGTGAAATGAAAGCTTTTCAGTTTAGCTTATAAGTAAAGGATGAGAAGGAAATATCATACAAAGGATCAAAGAAAAGAGGGACACATCTCAGTAAAGAAACAACGGGAGCACAACGTAAAACTTGGCATATTCAAAGCACATAAAGAAGATATGTATGGCTAGAAAGTCAGGCAAGAATGATCCTAACAGATGAAGTTCCTTCAGACAAGTGCCAAACATGCAGAACGGGACAAAGAGCTTGGGAAAACTTCAAGGTTTCCAAGCAGTGGAGAGCCTTAAGCTGTCTTCAGTAAAAGTTTTCCTTTAGGTACTGTATAAAAGTAGACTAGAGGGGTCAGGCTAAGCAGAGGGAGTGGCTGAACTGCTGTGCAGGCTGCTTTGAGTCATATTCTGGGGCTCAGAAGCAAGAGAAGGGTTCAGTGCTGTTCACTGAATTCACTGCAGTGTTCACAATTGTACCTCCATTTGTTCAAAGGGGACATTTGATAACCACATAGCTTTCTGTGTGAAATACTGGGTAAACTACATCACCTCTCAGAGCCTGTATGTTCATTTGTATAAGTACATTAGCTGAATCTTCCACAGTACTTATTCAGTAAATGCTATGTATGCTTTGGTTTATTGCAAAAGAAAATGACTCAGGTAATGTGGAAATAGATCAGGCAGTGCTAAGCTGTTCCTAGTCCAGGCCATCATGGAGCTTGGGTGGATCTTAAAAGGGGCCAGAGGGAAGTCACTGTACCTGGGACTCCTGGGTACCTGATTATGCAGTGCAAAATCCCCAATCTCAGGCTACAAATCTTCCACTCAGAATTGTGGCTGAGGTGATGCCAGCTAATGATGGGGAAGGAGCAGAAAGAAAACCAGGAAAAGAAAGGAAAAATCTAGATGAATATTTAAATAATGGTAGGATAGGGAAACATTGTTCAGTTGGAAAGTAAAGGCAGAAAGCCTTTATAGATTTATAGAATTTGTTAAAAACAAAGATTTATAGAATTTGTCATATAAAATATGTAAGGCTGGTCTACAAATTAAAAGAAAGCTCATGAGTAACTCAATTAAAAATGGGCAAAGGTATGAACAACAGTTTCCAGGATTAGTGGAAAAAAATGCGAAGCAGTATACATGACCAGAAAAATACAAACCAAGACAACAATGATCTACAATTTTATGCATACTCAACTGGTAAAATCAAAAGTTTCCAATAGTTCAAGGATTTGAATCTTCTGGATATCTTAAACACTACTGATAAAGTACAGCTTAGTATTATCACCTTAAGAGACAATTGAGTGGTATCCTCTAACAGTAAGCATTTCTAGAGTCTAGAAACTTCATTCATATGTGTAACATGCATGCATCAGTACACATGACTAGGAATACCCAAGCTACACTACTCACAATAGCAAAAACTTAAAATCCACTCAAATATTCATAGATGAGAAAAATGAGTAACTTCCCTGAGGAGAGAAGAGCACCGTGGTCACCTTATATCATCTAAGCTGCTCCCCTTGTCACAAGCAAGATGAGGAGAGTGAAAGGACTGTAGTCCTGTTGCACACTTCCACTTACTCAGCTGCTGCAGGACAAATGTCTCCAGTAGAGAGGCAGCAGTTTTATTTATGCACTTTCTTGGGTATTTATTTATCCTGTCAAAGACATTTTCAAGGCTGTCATTTTAACCCTAAGGAATTTTTCATCCATTTTGGAATTTCAATCACCATGTCACTCAGTAGTGAAGATGATGTAGGGTGTCCCACATCCTTTCAATAGCACAAATCTCAGGGCCTCCTCCTCCAGGTAAGCTAGTTCCCAGTGCCCCACTTCCAAAAGCATTCAGACAAAGGAAGCTGTATCCTGGCCATGGAGTGGTATTCTTGTGAAAGATGCTCATCTGAATGATAGGTTGCTTCTTGTCCTTGAGTTGTGACTGAATGTTGATAAAAATAGACTCTTTTCAGGGTCTCTACCTCCTAAAACAGGAAATGGAGCCTAAGAGTTTATTAGGTCCTGACTGTAGGATGAAAAATAATAAATGTTCAAGAACAGTTGATGCAGCATTCATTTGACTGTCTGCTCTCCAATACTTTCCCCACCCTTCCTCTCCTACTAAGGGAGGGAGTACAAAGAAACATCAATATTTCTCCCCACCATTCCTCTTCCCTTTGGGCCAGTAATTAGAACCCTTTCATAGTTCCCACTGGTATAGCGTGGCCCAGGCCACCCAGCTCTCAGACTCCCAACTCCCTTAGGTTCACTGCCTTCCTTTGCACATGTCTGTCACATCCAAGACACTTACTTTCCATCTTATTCTTGATATGTGGCCACCAACCAATGCTCACCATTTCTTTAGCTTCTTGGGCTTTCTTAGAATTGTTATCCTTTAAAGTTGCTGTGATAACTTACTGTCCAAAGAAAATCTTGGTCATTCTAACCTTCTCCAACCTGGTCTGGTCATGAAGCTTTTTCCCACTCATGCTCTACCAGTGATGGAGAACCTGTCAGAGATGGAGTACCCAAACTGCAACTCAAAACCCACTTGCTTGTCACAAAATGCCAACACTGCAATTAAACTGAACGCTGAGGTTTTAGCTTAGAAAAAATAATTCATGCATTAGAAGAAAAAACACAGTAACAGCTTTCAATGATATAAATAGCCCACTGTGGCATTTGTGCCATGGGCTCACCACCACTGCCCTACTCCCTAGAAACCTATTAGGTCAATAAGGGCTTGATTCTCAGTCTCTTGAGTCAGCACTTATTTAGCTCCTTAAAATGTTCCCATTTTATGGTATAGGTCTTCTTTTGGGCCTAAATAACTCCTGGTAAAACTTATACAAATCCCTCAAGGCTTTGGACCCAGCCATTATTAGGCATAGAAAGAAATTCCTGACCACCACTCATGCCCCTCCCATCCATTCACCCACTATTGAAACCCTCCTCTACCCTTGATTCAAATGACTTTATAGAATAAATATGAAGATTTTTAGAAACAGAAAGGACAAGAGGCAAGCCATCATTCACTGCTTTTTAATAATCTATGTGGAATTGGCAGATTATTTACTTACTGTGTGTTAGCTCAGCTCTTGTAAAACAGGCATATAAATATCTACTTCAAGGGAATATTGTGAGAATTTGAAAGTATGATCTATAATATTTCTGTATTTTATAAGTACTTATTCTGTTATTCCAGTAGACATCTACTTAGTGACATTTCATGTATATCTGGCTGTGTACTATCACTGAAAACTCAAGATGACCTAGGATGATCAGAATTAAAATAAATCACTTCTTACATCAAGTCTCAATTATATACTCTGTAAAACAAGGGTGTCAACTACTCATCAATGGTTGTCATAAGGACTAAGGAAGGCAGTCCCTATAAAGTGTCTCAGTTTGGATCTAGAACATAGACAGTATTACAAAACTGTTTTTGCTGATGGTGGTAATGATATGGAATAAAAAGGGGAGGAAGAGCAGAAGGAGAAGCTAAAGGGTGAGGAGGAAGAGGAAAAGGCAGTGATGCCCATGATCCTATTTCCAGGAGCAATTCATGGGTGCCTCTGTATGGATGAGGGGTGAGATACATCTTGAAATTTTTTTTCTGGTTTCTGTGGTCTGAGCTAAAGTAAGGGCACATAAAAATCAGAACCCATTAGGACAAACATGGAAAACAAAGTCTGATGATGAACAAGTCCCTGTTGGACCAGGAGTAGGAGATACCAGCCCTCTGTGTGATGATTGTCAAGATATTCCTCTCTGTGTAAAGGAAAAGCTATTACAGGCCGAGAACTACTATATAGTAATATAGCAAGGCTAGATTAGATAAAGTCTAGAAAGCACTTTGGATTCCTTGGAGAACAGTCATATGTATGTAACAAATGGTATTATGATTGTGATTATGATTATTAATCAGGCCAAGCTCTCATCTAAGCTAATAGAACCCTTACCCGGGTATAGCTAGGGATCAGGATTGAGAGCAGTGATCCATTTTTTTATTTATTTTTTGTTTAGCAGCCAATAAAGACATGCCTCTCATAAAGAGCACTGGATTTATTGTCTTTAGGAAATCCCTATAGGAAAAGAATATCATCTGTTTTATGACTATAAAAACATGGGTTGCAGTCCCACCCCTAGTTCTGATTAGGTACATGATAGTCTGGTGGGTTACTTAAAATTGTTTGAACATCAGTCTCTTCAAGTGAAAACAAACATGATGGTAGATATCTCAGGGGTTGTGAAGATAAGGTGAAGGAAAACATAGTCACAAACCCATTGCCAAACAGAAGATAACTGTGGAAGCTTACAAAATCCATTTCAAATACTTAGGGTTTCTCACTTTATCATAAGCTAAACTTTCCTGGTTATACAACCTTATCACATTATTAAGTTTGGGATTCTGCAACAAGGAAATGTGCTCTGCTTTCTAGCTGAAGAAAGAATGGAAGCATATCTCAATAAAAATTCAAGACAAGTTGTATATTGTACTCCTACATCTTACTCCTTGAATAAACCTGAATATCCTGTCCCTAATACTATGTCCAATTAGAACTTTATTTTCTAATTAATTTTATTGAGAAAGAAATAATGAGACAGTTTCCAGTTGGAACAGAGGTTCAGCAGAGGACAGTTAACAAAAGGGAAAGATAGGAGGTGTATTAAAAAATAAAAGGAGTAAAAGTGGCCTATCTGAGTTTTAATCAAAATAGTGATTTTTTGCTATTGCGCTGACTTGAAATAGAACAACACTATTATCTGCTCTATTTTAGTCAAAAGGTCAATTCCAATCCAACTGGACTACTGAAGAAGTGTTCACCAGGACCAGAGTCCTTCCTAAAAGCTCTCTGAGAGAATTAATTCCTCTGTCTTCTCTGCCTTCTAGAGGCCGCCCTTATACACTGGCTGGTGTGCCCCTTCCTCCAATTCTGAAGTCTGCCGCTGAACCACTTTGATCCTTCTTCTACTGTCATGTCTTATCATAATAAAGAAAGCTCCCTGTATGATCATTTTTGGCTCACCCATATAATTCAAGATAATCTCATTGTATAGGAGTATATTAGAATTTCAATTGCATCTGAAACATTAATTCAGCTTTTGCTATTGTATTCACAATTACTTCACTTGCTGCAGAGACAAAACACTCAACACCAAAAGCTAAAGTTTGTAAAGGTTGCAGTTCATAAGTGACTGGATTCAGGTGAGAATGGCGTGGCAGATAGGCATCACAGTGGGCAAACAATTCAAGATGAGCACAAGGTAGAAAACAAACATGGCAACATCAAGTGAACATTGCAGTCTCTTTCTGTCTCTTTTCATATTCTATCTAGGCTGCCAGTATTAGAGGAAAGTGCAGACACACTTTCTGCCAAGGCATACCACACCTCCTCTGGCATCTCACAGTCAATGCAGTCCTTCCCAGAGGAAAGTTTCCAAGCCTGGTCTTTACTGGAAGAATTTCTATTAGTATTCTGGTCTTCTGAGTTCCAAACAGATTCTCCCATCAAATACAACCTAATCTGTTCCAGCACTATGTTTTCAGCTGGCATCTCCAAACTTTTCTGAACTTTTCCCATAAGAAAAGTCCCAAAGTCTCCTGAACCACATGATCACGTATACTCACAGCAGTAGCCCTATTTCTCTGGCACCAAATTCTATTTTAGTTACTTCTCTCATTGCTGAGATGAAATACCTGACACCTAAGACTAATGAGGAAAAGATTTATTGAACTCACAGTTTGTAGTAGCTTAGCCCATAATTGGCTGGCTCCAAGGTAGGGCGGCTTAACAGAGAAGCATTGGAAAAAACAGTTCCTGGTGCCCACGAGGTAGTAAAAGGAAAAAGGGAGGGACAAATTAGCAGCTTCTTTCTGCCCCTTTTATCCTCTGTCTAAACTACGGGGATTAGGGTGGTGCCAAGCCAATCAATGGACTCACTTGGTTATCACAGACCCTTAATCCCAGCAACACAAATTCTAGATTCAGCCATCTCTGAAAAACCCCTTTTTATGACTACATGAGGCTTTAGGGGAGTATCTAGGCATGAGCTATGCCATCCTCTTAGTCCAAATGTTCTGATGTACCAGTTACTTCTAGGAAAGCCAAAAAAGGAGAATTAGATACACAGAAAACATCATTCCTATAAGTGAAGAACACTATTCAAAGCTCCTCCAATCTAAATTGATTGCATTGTATTAAAGGAAGAAAACAATAGAACTGTTTGTAGATTAGAGTTTCCAAGACTCAAATCAATTTCATGAGGTGCATTTGGTAGAACTTGGTCTATTTGGCAAAGAGCTTTACTATACATTGATGAGTGATAAGCTTTGTAAATATTCCAACAGCAAGGACAGATTTATCCTATAAAAATTCTTGATAAATGCTTGTTCAAAATATAAAGAAATACACACAGAAATTCTTTGGTGACACAGATGGTGCATTTATAGGACTAAAATTGGTGACAGCTTCTTCAGAACACATACTTTAGCTGCTCAATACACTATAAGACATTCAATCTAAAATTGGAAACTTTTGTTCCAAACACAAGCAGCCTCATCAATTGATTAGAGAAACATATTCAAACAAAGCAAAAAATTGTATAAACTTTTCAATTTGCCCACAAAAGATAATAGCTTTGCTGGAAAACTATTTGGAACAGAGGTTCTAAAACCTGAGTGTGCATGCAAAGCATATGGACAGTATGTTGACTCTCTATTGTGCCTGGATCAGACCTGCAAGAATAAGATTCTGAAGGTCATGTGCATGGCATTTCAGTCTCCACACTTACTGATCTACGCTGGTTATTCCAATGTATATAGTCCATGGACTATAATTTAGGAGCTATTGGTTTAGTTGTTGCAATAGTAGTAGTAGTCATCCTTTGAATATGTTCACATCTTGATACCAGGTCCTGTGTGTTATGGCTTATGTCTATATGATCCCTACACAGACAAAGTCTGTGGCTTTTTCAGAGATGATCAAGTATAGAGTATGTGATACTGGGACTAAATGTGTGTGATAACAAATTCAGCCCACTGGTTGGTTTGGCACCATCCTAATCCCCATAGAATCCCCATATTCTAGGTAGAATATAAAAAGGGGCAGAAAGAACATGCTAAGGTCACTTATTGATAGCTTTTCTTACTTTACTACCTTCTGCCTGCCATGAACTATTTTTCCTCTATATGTGCATCTGCTATGCCACCTCACTTGAAGTCAGCTGGTTATTTCAGCTGGTCTGAAACCTCTACAACCATGAACTAAACAAGCCTTTCCCCCTTTAGCTTTGATTACTTGGTTTGTACTAGCAATGAGAAAAGTAACTAATACAGAGTTTGGTACCAAAGACATAGGATTGTTGCTCTAACTATACCTAACCATATGTCTTGGGAAATATTGGGCCTGGATTGTGGGAAAGGGAAGAGTTAGGAAATGTTTGAAGATGCTTGCCTTAGGCCATATTTGATGGGAGATTCTGCTCAGAGCTCAGAAGACAAGAATATTAACAGAAATTCTGCCAGTAAGACCAAACTTGGGAGGCTTTTTTCCTGGGAAGGACTGCATTGACTGTTGGATGCCAAAGATGTGTAGTATTGCTTGGCAGAAGGTTTGTCTGCATTTTGCTAATGTTCAGAGAATTTACCTGAGATTGAAATTAATGGCAGTGGGTTAATCAATCTCTCAGAAGAAATTTGAAGGCAGTCTTATGTTGAGGCAATGGCATGGTGACTATTTGGCCTTTAGCCAGATTTTATGCTGAGAATCAAGAGCAAACTGCAAAGCAGACTGATGTAAAATGTTTTGTGTTTGACCAGAAAGGAAGCTCCTGTAAAATTGCAACCTGCAAAGATGGAACCAAAAAGAACTTGACTCAACTGTTCATCATCTTCTTGATGAAAAGATCAGCAAGAAAGAGACAAATATTTCAGAAGAAGAGAACAGAAAAATGGCCTGAAGATATCATAAGAACCAACAGGACTTCTGCCTTTGCAGCCTCAGAGTTGCAAAGGTGAAAGACTTTGCATGAGAAGGGAGCCCCATAATACTATGTTCCAGAATTGTAGACACCTAGGGAAATTGTTCCTCGGAATTGGGCTTGGAGTGCTGAGTTACCCAGGTACTTAGCCCCTCCTGCTGAGATAGAAGGAAGCATGGCTATTGCTGCAGCTGGTGGAAGACCCTGCCATCATTCATGTGGTGCTGGTTTTGTGTACATGCAGAATGCAAGAATAGTAGGATCATGAAGTCTTTCACCCAGATTTTAAATGAATGCCATGGATGTCAGTTAGTGTGCCCCTAGTGGGGAGTGTGTGAAGCTGAAGGTACAGTGGAGAGCTAACAATGTTGGAGAAGTCAGAAATTTGGATTGTCTGATGAAAACCACAAGGATGGAGCAGAACCATTTGAAGAGGGAAGCCACATGGACTTCAATCATCAGCACTGCCATAGAGACTGAGGCACCTAAGCCCCCTGTGGTTAACATCTTGCCACGAATTTCCAGGGATGCTGGCAGGGGAACTATAGGACTTAGTGTTTTCTATGCTGTATTTTGGACTTGCTTTGTTTCCCTTCCTTTGTGCCCCTTTTACACTTTTCAGAATGGTAATGTTTATCTTGTGCCACTGACTGTTGGAAATGTTTAACTTTCTTTTCATTTCTATCAGGCCTCACAGATAAGAGCTTGCCTTAAGTCCCAGAAAAGACTTTGTACTTTGACTTTATAACAATGCTGAAACTGTTAGGACTTTGGATACTCTTGGAAATGAACAAAATTCCTTTTGAAGAAAGGTCTGTGCATGTGTCTTTGGGAGTCCAGGGGCATAATGTTGTGGCTAGTGTGCAGCTACCTCTTCAAAAGTTCATGAAGATGTGAATGGGTTTTTTCAGGTGGCTGAATCTAGAATGTGCGTTGCTGAGATTAAGGGTGTGTGATAACTGAATCAGTCCACTGATTATTTTGGATCCACCTAATACTGGTAGCCTAGATAGAGTATAAAAAAGGCATCAACAAGCTGTGAAAGTGCCCCTCCTTGTTGCTCATACTATCTTGGGGGCACCATGAACTGACTTTCGTGATGCCCCTCTGCCAAGCCACTCTACCAAGCCACTCTATCCTCAGATGCAGGGACCATTCAATTATGAGCTGAATTCTCTACAAACTGAACTAAATAAACTTTTCCTCCATTAACCTAAGCTGTCATGTATTTTGCCTTAACACTGAAAAAGTTAAGGAAGATATATATATATATATATATATATATATATATATATATATATATATAGTCCATCAGTGATTTAGTCATTGTTATTAATTTTTAAAAGAAGAGACAGAAGGGTTAGAAGTTTGAGACTTGTCTAAGGCAACTTAGTAAGATCTCGTGTCAAAATACCTACATACATGTATGCATACATACGAGATGTAGATCAGTGACCATATGGCCATGGCCTCAGTTCCCCAGAAGAGAGGAGAGAGACAGAGACAGACACAGACACAGAGAAACAGAGACACAGAGACAAAAGATAGACAGAGACAGACAGAGAGATCATTTACTATTTGCAAAGTATTGGACTGAACACCATATTTCATGGATTTTTTTGTGCTTAAAGCTCAGGGTAAGCTATTTGAATGCCAAACAATTATTTGTTGCAGCTATATAAAAATGTCAGTATTTAACTACCTCACATATAGAAATAATATTTCATTTGTTCAACCTATAATTATATAATGGAATATGGCATAGCTGTGATGAGAGCTATGCATGCTCCCATGTTACCTTAAGAAGCAAAATGCAAACCCCATGTCTGGAGCACAACAAGTGGTAGAAATGGCTATAAGACAAATTCATAACAGAGGTCAAGGGGAAGAAGACCATGATAATATCTTGGAATTTAATCATCATAACAGGAGTTGCTAAAGAGCATTTTCTCAACATTTTCTTATGGAATCTTCTACACAGAAACAGGTGGAAGAAATTGCTTTCACAACTTATTAGGCTATCCATCTGTTTATTCATTCATCATCTTATTTTTGAGACATTAATAGTAAATCATCAATACACTTGACTCCAGGGCTGAGGAGAGAGCTTGGTGGCCTGAGTGCCTGCTTGGCAAGTAAAAGGACCTGGGTTTGATCCCTGGTACTGCATGCCATGACAGCTCCAGAACCACGACACAGTGTCAGCCAACAAAACCAGGCACGATGATGTATGCCTGTAATCCCAGTTCTGGGGATGCCAAGCTAGGAGGATCACTACACATCCAAAATGCATAACAATACCCTGTGCCAAATGAATAAAGTATTATTTTTTAAATTTAAAAAATACACTTGACTCCAAACTTTATGGCACATATGTCATAAACTAATGTTTCTTATTTGTAAATAGTCTTTAAAGGAACATTCACATGATGTGAAGTCACATATCTTAGGTGTATTATTCAACAGGTTGTAAAGGCTTTTTTTTTACCATGCAAATAACTTAATCAGTTCTTCCAAGACTACTCTATCTTTTTGGCTAAACAATATCAAGTGAGTGTGTAGACATGAGATTAATGAAAAATCAGTGAGGTAGTTGCAAAAGTAGTTTAAATGCATAAGATGGTGAAGGACTCAAGTAATGACTGTTGGAACAGAGAAGAGGATGAACTTAAGTGACATTTTAGAAGCAAAACTGAGTAGATACTTAATGATGGACTCAATTTGAGGTGGTGGTGAAGGATAAAAAGTTTCAGGTTGACCAGATTTCTTGGCACGTAGGGGATCTTTTCTTATGAAATGAACCAAACTTTGGTAATGGGGTTAGGTGGAGAGCAATGATTGCATGTCTAGATGTGAATCCTCAGATGCAGACTTGTTAGAAAATTACTAAATCTTAAAAAAAGAAAAAAACTAACCCTGAACTTGAAACTACCTTTGCTCTTCCCACACTCTTCTGGATTCGAATACTAATTTCCATATGTGCCCATAAGAGTCCAGAATAGACAGCTCTGGCTCTGAGTCTGAAGCCACTCTTAGTTATTGGTGGTCATCTGGAGAAGTGTCTTTTAATCTTTTAAATAGCACCTTTGTCCTCTGGAACTTCTGGGAGTAGACAAATCACAGTTCATTACCCCTATGATATTCTTAGAAAAGGAAAACAATGAATCTAAGGGACTTTAGTAGAGGCAAATATCCTTATGGCGGGCAGCCTGGCCCAAATGCTCCTGAGCATCAGGAAAGTCCTACAATATTCCTATTTTCTATAACCAAGAGTGTCCCCATGAAATAGTCATTGACCCAACACCCATTTTCCTACACCTTTTTGTTCATTGCTAAGGCCAAATAAATGCCTGCAGAAAAGGCCTTACTGGTTACTGCATGATTTTGACTCCTTACTCTGCTCTTAAGGGCTACAAGTTTTAACCAGATAGACATAAAGACCAAGAAACATTTTCATTTAGAAGACACTCAGGGGAATGTACATCTCCTAAGAAAGCTTTGACACCAGTGGTAAGGCGATTTAACATAAGAAATCCACAAACATAAACAGAAAAATAAATAAATAATAGGAAATGACAAGATGAAGAAGAAAAATACAATGCCAAAAACCTAGCAAACACAGGACAAGTCCACAGCACAAACCAGTAGAGGACAACAGAAACCAACTCCTGGAATTCTCTGAAATGATATCAAAAACAAATAGGAGAAGCCATAGAAAAGATAATCTCTAAGGTGCAAAAAGAAATGACTATCAAAACAAAAGACATTAAAAGAAGAAACAGATAAGCAAAAGGAAAAGCTCAGGAAAATGATGCAAACCATGAATGTCAAACATACAAAATAAATGGAATAAAAGAAACAGATACAAACAGAAAAGCAGAAGATTAGAAACTTCATTGAAAGAATATGCAGCACATTGAATGAAAGCAAGGATAGATCAGATCTAGAAGACAGAAATGTGGCTACCAACTAAGAAAAGATAGATAATTGAACAATCACAGAGATTATGAAAAATCAATCCAACAGCCACACGATCAATATGAACAGGCAATCAATATGAAAAAGTTATAACCATCAACATAATTGGTCTCAACTCACCAATCAAAAAATATAGACTGGCAGACTGGACCAAGTAACAAGATCTAATAATTCTGAATTCCAGAAACATATTTAACCCCAAAAGAAATTCAAAGACTGAAAGTAAAAGGATGAAAAATAATTCCCATGCTACAGGAACCCAGAAAGAAGCAGGGGTAGCTATTCTATTTGCAGACAGTGCAAACATTAAGCTAAAACTAATCAAAAAAGGGGGATGGGGAGATAGCTTAGGGGCACAAGTGCCTGCCTGGCAAGTGTAAGGTCCTGAGTTGAATCCTTGGTTCTCAAAAGAGAGAGAGAGAGAGAGAGAGAGAGAGAGAGAGAGAGAGAGAGAGAGAGACAGAGAGAGAGACAGAGAGACAGAGAGACAGAGACAGAGAGAGTCATTACATACTTGTCAAGGAAAAACCCCAGCAAAAGAGACAATAATCATAAATATCTATGCACCAAACACAGGTTCACCCAACTACATGAAACAAATACTAACATACATGGAAAAAACAAGCACTAACACAGTTGTTGTGGAATACCTTAATATCCCACTCTCACAAATAGATCAGCTAGACAAAAAATCAGCCAAAATATTAGAATTAAAACAAACCTATGTGCAAATGGGCCTCAATGTTTACAGAGTATTTTACCCCAAAGCATCAGAGTACACATTCTTCTCAGTTTCACACAGATATTGTCAAAATAGACCATATATTAGCAATAAAATATGTTTAAGTAAATGTAGAAGAATTGGACTCATCCCATGCATACTACCTGACCATACATAGTGTGAAGAAACTAAAAATCAAAGAAAATTACAAAAACTACCTAAACATTTCAAAATCAAACAACACCTTTGTGAAAAAACAAAGGATCACAGAGTAAAGGGTGAAATTAAGTAGTATATACAATTAAATGATAATTCTGATAAAACATACTGAAAATTGGGGGACAT
>PVKN010023591.1:0-14747 GCA_004027915.1 Capromys pilorides
AAATAAACTTCTCAAAAGGGAAGAAAGCTGAGATGAGGGTAAAGGGAAAAGAAAGACAAAAGGAAGAAAGAAAGAAAGAAAGAAAGAAAGAAAGAAAGAAAGAAAGAGAAGAAAAAATATATACACACAAGATAGCTAAGATAATTGTACTATTAATTTTTATTTGATTTATTGAATTAAACAGGACTTACATTGTCTGATCAATTTTGCATGTCTCAGCTGGTAACCTGAGCAACTACTTTAAAGATAATGATATGGAATACGACAACTACTGTTGATTTCCTATCATCTGGCTTTGAAATTCTGTATCATTTTTAATATTTTTAAACATTTTTTTACTTTAAAATAAAAAGAAAGAAAGAGTATTTGCTGTTGAGACTATCAAAAGGCACAATAATGTGCATTCCTTTGAATTTCAATATAGAAAAAAAGCTGAGTGATCACTTTTTCAAAATGTATATGCACATATATGCACGCGCACACACACACACACACACACACACACACACAAAATACACATCATACCAGACATTATACACAAACATGAATAGATTCAATTATGAGAAACCTTAAAACTGGCAACCACTTTGAAAATGCTCTGTTATCATTTGCTCATTTTAAAGATAAGACAGATCCAGAGCAATGAATTTCTATACAGAATCTCTTAACTACTTATAGTTAAAAGTTTATTTAATCCTAGATCTTTAGCAGATGAGGGTTCTCATAGTCAGGTTCATTCCATTTTAAGCAATTCTTGTGATCAGGACCTTCCCTTGGAAACATAGCTTATTAACGAATTAGCTATTTGCTAAATCAAAACAATACATAATACTAAAAGGCTATTGTACAGAAAATTTTCTATGCTTAAATTTCCAAAATCCATTCCTTTCCTCTTACTACTGGTGACAACATGCCGATCTCATTTTGGCTTTGCCTCTTCCCATTCATAGAAGAGAGCTGAAGTTTGACTACACAGCTCCACCTTGACCCTTGCTGGTATTTTTGCTTGTGTGGATGTAATCCATCTGAACACAGACAATAAAATGAAGTACTTGCTAGAGAATTCTGGGAGTTGAGATTCTACATGCTTTGAACAGAGCTACAAGAAGGTGCCATTTTTTCTCTGAGTAACATGGAATGGAAAAATGTGACCCAGAAGTCACATAACATTTCTCATACTACACATAAATATCACTTTGATTATAGGGAGATGCCCCTCAGAGAACACACCGAATGCACAAAGAAGAGCAAAATACATGAAAATGGATTAGGAAGCCGAGACTTGGTGACATCAGAAACCTCAACACCGAATGCCCTAGAACACACACATGACCCTGAGCCATCAAGGTCCATTGCGAATTTATATCTGATCAAATCAAGTTTCCTATTTTCACTCAACAGCACATATACTAAAATGGAAATAAATTCATTGTTGCGCCACTGGTAGCATGAATACCAGAGTTTGACTGCTTGAAGCTATCTGTGAGTCCACAGGTGAGACGGTCATCAAGTACGCTCCAAAGCCTCCGATGCGCTAGGCATTGTTGGGTGCATTAATATACAGGGGCATTTAGTACAGGGCAACTTTACTTTTTGTTGACTAACAGTACTTAGGGGAAATAAATGGCAGGAATGAAAGTTGGGCAAGGCAAGACTCTATACTTCTAAGACCACGGCTTATGGAAAAGGTCCTTCTAACATAGTGTCATGAGGAAAGATTTGAAAAAGAGGTGAGATTTGAGAAGCGTGTACCTGTGTGGGACAGTAATGGTACTGACATCTGTCTGCAGCTGGAGACCAAATAGGAAATCCTACAGTTCATGGCAGAATATGTTACCCAGTGTTGTCTTGTGAAGGACTTGCATCTAGAAGAGTGTTCTCACAATGGGGTTCCTGGACAAGCAGCAGGACTGGCATTTGGAACTCGTAAGAAATGGCCATTCCAGCCGCAGTACTGACCTAGTGGTTTAGAAGCTCTGGGAAGGGGCCCAACTGTCTGTGCTTCTTCTAAGTAATTTTGAGGCACAGTCAAACTTTTGCCAATTACTGATCTCAAAGTGTTCTAAATCTGCATGCTCTTGGCTAAATATTTGTGTCCCTCAAATTCATAGATTGAAACCCTAACCCCCACTGAGGTGGTAAAAGAAGGTGATAAGACCATGAATGTGTGGCCCTCATGTATAGCATTTGTATCTTCTATTAAAAACAAAACAAAACTCAGAGGGATCCTTTGCTTCTGCCTTGGGGATCAGGGAAGAGACACACAGACAAGATAGCCATCTATGGACAAGCACAGGAGCCCTTCCCAGACACTGCATCTGCCAGTCCTTGTTCTGAGAGTTCCCAGCCTCCAGAAATAAATTCCTATTTTTTGTAACCCATCTAGTCTTTGGCATTTGAGTGTGTCTGCTTAATTAAGTACACTGGGACACTCAATGCTTGCAAACTCAAAGAGGGACAGAAATTCCATTTCTTCTAATCTTAATTTAGTATTTCCTTCCATTATGAAGGTAGATAACAAACCAGAAAGGTTATGTAGCAGTACATGCCACTAACTGGATTCAGAAATAATTTCATACCACATTCTAGAAGTTTCAGATATCTCAAAATATCACTAATACTCATTGCTACTTTAAAAGTAGTGTAATTATGAGGACCATTGTCAGATATTATTATTAATGTGATTACAAATCATACATCTTAATATATCTTAAATTTACTTTTTTGATAGTCATACTTTAATATAATTGGCTTCTTTTTCAAGTTGATATATTTTATGTGTTGAAGCACTCATTGTAGGAGGAGAGCCAGAGCGGTCATTGAACCTCTGCGGGGATGTATGAAATGCACATTGCAATTCCCATGCTACAGGTACGGCTGGAGTCTTCCCCATCCCCAACTCACTGATCCCAGTGGCGCCAGGTGTGGAGATGCTGAGTGTTGAGAGGTCCAGAACCTGAAGAACAGCCTCACTGCAGCCCGCTCCTTGCCTCTTGCCAGTCTGCCAGGGTGCAGAGGTCACTTGCTGGCCCACACTCTCCCAGGCAGTGAGTTCCACAGCATCCCAATCCTGGATCTGCTGGGGAGTAGCTCTGTATCGCTCTGTGCCCACAGTGGCCTAAAACTAATGCCACTTTTCCAATCTAGCTTTTACTATTCCCGTAGTTAATTTTTTTTTACTTTAATTTTTTTAAAATGCATTTAGTACGGGGTCTACAGGGTCTTATCACACTCATATTGAGCCTCCTGTTTTCAGCCTCCCAAGCACTGGGATTACAGGTACACACCACCATGCCCAGTCTCAGTGGCTATTTCAGTGTGCCCCGGGGGTGGGGTCAGCACAACACACAGGGGATAGAACCCCAGTTCCTGCATCTGCCTAATCAGGCACTTTAATCTGCTGAGCTATCTAGTCAGCCACATAGCTAATTATTTTTATCTACAGCTATCTCTTTCTTTCTTTCTTTCTTTCTTTCTTTCTCTCTTTCTTTCTTTCTTTCTCTTTTTTTTCTCAGAGCAGATATCACAAAGTTGTTCAGGCTGACTTTGAACTCCTATACTAAATCAGTCCTCCTGCCTCAGCCTTCAGGCAGCCAGGAGTACAGGTGCATGCTAACACACCCAGCTCATATCTGTCTTCTTAATTAGTTCTAAATTCTCAGGCAGCACAGAAAAGCACCACGTGTAGGCTTTGTGACTTCTCCAGGATGTAAGCCTATGTCCATGCCTTGGTTTTCTCCTGGGACTTGACTAGCATGAAGGAAGCAGTGTAGAAAAATAGTCAGTTCTGTCTCCACCCCGGAGGTTTCTTAATAGTTTCTTTAGTAGCACTGGCACTGCATGCCAGCTAAAAGCTGGCAATGATGTACTTCCTGCTGGTTTGTCCTAGAAGAGAGTTATAAATTAGTTGGTTCATTGCCCTTTAAGACAGAGGGAAAACATGAAGAGATAATAGTTGAGGTCATCATTGGGCATCCAGGGAATCCTGTAAACCAGCTGTAAATGCTCTTCCTTGACCACAAGGCAAAGAGCCCAACACTGGCTGACTTCCTAGATCTTCAGACTAGACTTTTTCTTTAAGTTTCTCTTTCCATGTTCCCATTATTAACCTCTTAGAAAAAAATGTAGTTGACCTTATTCTGGTTGAACAGAGAGCAATTGTAATTAGTTATGCAGTACATAGGGGCATGTGGCCACCAAAAGACTGACTGGAATGGTGAGAAAGGTCCCCAGGGAAAGCTCTTCCTCACCAACTGGGACCAATTGTTGATACATCAAGGCGTGATGAAGATGGCCTTTCTTGTATTGTTTGTGGTAGTGCTGTGAGTTGGGATTACCATTGTTCTTTCCCAGATGAGGGAACTGAGGTTTACAGAAGTTTAATTTCCCTACATGCATGGGCCATGGCTATGCTGGGACTGGAAAATCTAGGTGGGTCACTACTGCCCCAGATATTATTCCTCTCTCTGTTTACTATAGGTTTTAGCATGTCTCTCCTAAGAACACTGTTGTGCCTTTTGCTCAGAATCCACAAAAATATGGGGTGCCTGACTCCATGTGTTTTCAGGAAGTACTTTATTTAAGCCCAATAACAGCCATGGTGTATGTGTCATATTATCACCTAATAATATACAGCAGAATGCTGTGAATTAGGAAGCAGAGGTCACTTCCTTGAGATCAAATGCAGAGCTAGAAAGTATCAAAACTGTATGTGAAACCCAGACTTAACCCAAATCAAAATTACCTACATTCTGGGAAGAGGTTTATGGCAACAATTCTCTATCCACAGTGTCTCAAACCCAGGGAGGGCCATAGGAGAAGCTCTAATGCTGTCACAGTTGATACACTGTCAACTTGAGAAGCCCAGAAACTTAACTAAGTAACTCAACAGGTCTACATCCTAGGCTCTAGAGGACATGCCCTTAGTGCTCTAGGATATTGTTCATTGTGCCAGGTTGAGAAATTTAGAAGGTCAACTAAGTGACTCAGTGGGGAGCCAGGGTCCTCACTTTAAAAACAATGTGAGCCTATGCAAGAGGAGGGCGGAGAGATGACGTGAGTGCTACACCCACCCTGTGAGTGGGAGCTGCGTACTTAATTTAAGGGAGGAAAAGAGGCTTGCTCTCCTCCATTTGCTCTTGCTGCTTTTGCTCTCTTCTGCCACCTGGAACTGTTGCCTGCAAGCTTCACTACCCTGCCTTGGAGCCAGCTGATTATGGACTGAAACTTCCAGAAAGTCTCCTCTTTTAACTTTGGGTGTCAGGTATTTTTGTCTAAGCAACAAAAGAAGTAACTAAGAGAAATGCAACGTGCTGCCCAAACTGTGTGACTGTAGTCTATCTGAATTTCCAAGAGCAATATTCAGTTGTTTTATTTAAGACCTAGTGAATTCTTCTGAGTTCCATTTCAGAAGCTATTTTTTTTCCCCTAACACAATAACAGTATTTCTGTGCACGGCCTGTGGACCTTTTGAAATTTTGAAAGGAAGCTCTGATGCAATTGCCAGATCTCCCCCCTTCAAATAAAAAAAGAAGTCTGGAAGGACAAGGCAGCTTTGACGATTGCCAGCGCATCGGTAAGAAACAGTCCTGCTGCGAGTGGCCCGCCGTGTTCATTGTTCCCACACAGGGACGACAGTCAGGACAGAGAAGAAACGTCATCTTCCCATGAGAAATAAGTAATTGCATGAAGAGGCAGGGCAATAAAGCCAAAATTGGCCTTGTCGGGCATAACCGACCATATTCATTTGGGATCCCTAGAGGCACTGCTCTTATAGTCTTCTACAATCATCTTGGCATGCAGATGCTGGGCAGGATCTCCACTGGTGCTAGACGAGGTGAAGAGAAACCACACTTCCAGGCCAGGATGAGGACTATCATCCAAGAGAGGATGGAAAGGTGGTTCAGAGTGTGATCTTCCATGCTTTTTGTTTTTCAACTAAAAGTAAAAGCCTAGGTAAAGGGAGTTTTAAATGAATTATATTTCTCAGTTTCTCTCACAAATAATTTTTGGGCAGCCACTGTAATTCAGTCAGTCTTCTGCCCTGAGCTAGGCAGTGTGCATCTGTTGGGATCCGGCAGAGGGCAGTGCTGAGCCGAAGCTGATGCTGTTGCTTTGCTGCAGGCTATAAAACTGTGCTTGTTATTAAATGAAATCTTAAGGCAAGCTTAGCCACAGAGGAAATTAAACTGCTAATTATGTGTGTATAAACCACTAAAAGTGGGTCCAGTTGTTGCTGAAGATTTCAGAAACACCCACATCTTTGGATTTAGAATATATAATTATTCCTGGAAATAGCCTCTATTAACAATTACATAGAACTAAAAAAGAGTCTTGTAGTGCTAGCATGTCTCTTTCTAAATAAATAAACAATAGATTGGTGGTTTTTGTGTTTTTCTTAAAATTAATCATATAAATGTCTTCAACTGAGTAGTTCACATTCAAGTTATGCAGGGAAGCTTTCGAAACAATTGACAAGATAACTGTCATTTTCAGAGATTTTTCATGTATTTACATACATACATTTATATATATGATTTATGTAGGAACAGACTTGTAGTGTTTGCAGAGGGGCTGATTTTCACCTTGGAAAAGGAGCGTGCCATACTCATGTGTGTGCCTTTGAAAGGTGATGTCATTGTAAACTTCAATTCACGCCCCAGCCCAGACTCACACAGGCATGTCTGAGGGTATCTGAGAAGTCAGCGCAGCCAGAACCACGTTAGATCTCTGTGCTGAGCCCTGAGCACCGCCGCAGTCTGATGTCAGGTACTGGCAAAAATACCAACAGACACAGTGAGTACCAGTGTTACAGTGAAGAATTCCTGTGCACTGCATTGCTTGGTCCTTGCATTTGGAGAGAGCCTTTCATTCATATCTTATAGGGCCCTGCTCCTCCCAGTGGGTCCAGGGTCCAGCTTTGTCACTTGGTGGGAGTCTGCACTTGAACAAGTCTGCGGAGGGATTCACGGCACCCTCATACCTGAGGGGCACTCGGTTTAAGTTCCCTGAAGGGGTCATTCCTCCTGCTTCTGGTGTAGAGATGATTCGCAAAGCCTACAGTCATTCATTTAGGATCAATTAAAGGAATTCTTTGTGGTTTCAGCTGTTTTCCTCTTGGCAACAAATAAACCTTTTAAAAATTTGTAATGGACTTATTTTTCCCAGCTGAATTTTGAATAGACCTAGACTTGAGGAGAATCCTGGAAGATTTAATACATACCAAGGAAGTGATATTTGCAAATTTATTTTCTCATTTTAGCAGGTGAGAAAGTCTAGGTTTCACTACCCCTTTGGGTGGCTCAGCTCTCCGGTTTATCCCAGGCTTCTTATGGCAATTGGGAAAAGAGAATCGTGACTTACTTTACTTTTCCATCAAGCACTATGAAGATACCGAAGCTTCTCCCCCTTTTCTGGAGCCAGGCAGCCAGGTGAGGTCAGCCAATCAGAGTAATGAGGCTCTCAGGCCTGGCAAATGAGATTAATCTCAATCAAATACTTTCCACCTTGGCAATTTTAACTCGTTCCCTCGGGAAAGCACAAGCGCTCGGCGAAGTCCTTCCAGACTGCGCAAGCCCCCTGGTAAGGCGAGGCAGGTAATACCTTTTAAGCTTGTTAACGTCTTATCCTGCCGGTTCTACAAGCACCTGGGAGGAGAGCTGCGACGAGCCCCGTCTTGCACAGAGAGACCTCTGTAGGCGTCCAGCCCCAGGTGTCCCGCTGCTCTGCAGCCCTTTTATTTGCAGCAGCAACAGCAGCAGCTGCTGCTGCTGCGGCCACCGGGATGACATCACTGGATGCATTGTCTTCAATCTCTGGCACAGGGATCGCCATGGAATCTGAACTGCTCAGGCTCCAGGGCTGTGTGCTGCACCCAGACCCTCAGCTACAGAGGCAGCGGCCTCCGGGCTCCCCAAGGCAGCAATCTGCAGGGTTTAGAGCTCCTCAGGGCCGGGGCTCCCTGACGCCTCCGGGCCAGCACGGGAGCCCAAGCCTCGGGCCTCACACCGCCCGCAGGAGACTCCGTGCTTGGCGAAGCGCGCTGCAGCCAGGTCTGAGGTCTGTTCTGCTCTACCAGCTGGCCCCGCACTGTGACCCAAATCCCTTCCTTCCAAGACTTCCTAGTGGGAATAAGTTGCCAACCGTGGTGAGGGCTCAAGGGGTCTTCATACCCAGAATGGGGTGAAGATTCTCGAACCTTTGGAGATTTTTCAGTGCGCAGTTCTCAGAGCTTTGTGGAGTGAAGGCCTCAGCAGTCAAGACGGAATATTTTACCACCACCACCACCACCACCACCACCACCGCGCCTTGCCTCAGACCCTTGCAGCAACCATGAACCTGCTTTCTGTCCCTCCAGCATTCTATGTGGTCCTCAAAGATGTCTTTATTTTTTGTAATCAACCTCTTTTTTTTTTTTTTTTTTAACAGAAACATAGAGCATCAGTCAGCATAAGATGACAGTCAAGAGAGCCACGGGTTCGAGTCCCAGCTGTGTTCATTTGCGCTGCCGATTTGGGACATATTACTTGGCTTCTTAGACTGCTGTTTTCTCCCCTAATTTGTGACATCAACAAAATGCAGCAAGAGCTATGAGCATCACGCTGTTCACTGACTTGCATCACTGAAATTCTACCCTACTGATGTAATAACTAATTTTTATTGTCCTGGTTGGTTTCTGCTCTCTCATTACACTTACTTCCCATATTACAAGGTTAAAAAAAAAAAAAAAGAAAGAAAGAAAAAAGAAAAGAAAAGAAGGTAAGGATCAAATCATATCCCCATAATACCTGTCACAGTACATAAAAGCTGTGCAGAATACATATATAATGACATAGGAAAACGAGGAATAATAACATACTGCAAAATAAGCACATCTACTTTTGTTGTTTTACCACTATCTATATAGGTATTAAAGTTATTTGTTATATATCGTTCCGACACATAATAAATACATTCTCTCTGATGTGCTGGTGCATAAAAATAGCACCTCAATTCCTTTAATTCCCAGATCCCCCAGCCATCTCATCTCTCCCTCCTCAGATCCTTCCTGTCTTTACAAAGTCCCCGTCATCATTCTTTCACTTTGCTCTTTGAATTATTTGCATGTTACTTATATCTTTTGTATATATGTTTTGAAAATTTACATGGCTTGTTTATACCCATGTTTTCCATTTCATTGGTAAGATTTTTCAGATTTATCCATTAACTACTGAGTTGTATTCAATTTCATGAATAAGCCATATTTATCCATTTCTTCTTCTTCTTCATCTTCTTTTTCTTCTTCTTATATACAAAGACAACATGTTTCTAAGATTTTGCTGCTCAAACGTGTACAGCATTGTCTGGAATAGGAATGAGGCTCAGAAAGCCTGCCAAAGAAGGACAGAGAGGAGACAGTGGGGAACTTTAGCTGTAGTCATAATAGTTATTTAAAAGGTAAACCACTCCCCAGTAGTGCAGCTAGCAAACTATATTTCTGTATCCTTTCTGGTTGCTGAATTAATGACTTTTCCTTAATCCAGTATTCCATTTTAAAATTAAAATGAAATTGAATTCTAAAATAAACACACATACAATCAACAAAGACAGTTCTATCTTAGATATATATTGTTTATCAGTGGCACTGAATTTGTCCTCTTGAATTTTTCACAGTATCCTTTCTATCTGATAAATCTTAGGTAGCTGGACAATAAATAGTCAAGCGTACGGCTTTTCCCCTGGTAGGCACCATGCCTTCATCAATAACTAGGTTCTGCCAGGTGTTCCTGTGAGAGTCCAATTGCATTTTTCCTGCTGTTCTTGTTTTTGTTGTGGTTAGAAGTAGTCAGTGTTGTAGGTGGAGAAACATGCACAGAATCTTTTTCAAAATAACTTCACAAGGTTTATGTTAAAGAGAAAAGAGTGATGAGGCACCTAGCAACTCCTCACATCAAGGTCTCTGTGAGCAGACCTGGCTAATGCCAGCCTGGAAGAAATAAGCAGGTTTTTGCCTTCATTTTACTCCTCTTTTGTAACATAAAGGAAACTTGGCTTTGGATAGGAAATAGCTAAGCTTTGGAAATAGTTGTGAGGCTTATCCTATTCTTTCATTTTAATGACTTTCCCTGGTATTTAATCCCATCCTCCCCTTCTTCTGTGACAACACTTATTAGTATGCTCTTCAGGTAGCTGAGAAAACAAACAAGGCTATCAAAATCCAGGTCACACCAAACCTCTCCTGCTGAGGTGTCTAGGGAGCAGGTTCCCCTGCCCCCTTGTGGCTTGATTACAGAATTCCTGCTGTGGTAACCCCCATGGCTCATTATCCTAGCTGATAGTCCACGAAATAAAAGGTCCCTAATTGTGCTCTGCTTCTCGTGTAGACTAGGTGTATGTTTTATTGATAAACATGCTTCATCTTTTTGAGAGCATTTGCTTCTACAGAATGTGGACTCCAAGACAGGCCTGATCCACATGGCCTTAGGACACATGGATTTCAAACCAAGGAGGTCCAAGACTGCATTTCTATGTTGAAAAACCAAGTATATAAAGTACACTGGGATGGATACACAGATATTATGAGGAATACCAATAGGTGCCTGAGAGTAGCCCTGACTTTAGATGACAACTCTCCCACTAGACTCTATGCCATAGTCTTCATGACAAACCTACTTGTCAGAGCCAACAAATAATTATAATGTGACAAAAGTTTCTAGATGGAGGGACATAAGCCCACATAGAGTGGGACACAACTTGCTATTAGTAAGTGGAAAGGGCCAACATCATGGTAAGCAAAGAACAAAAATTGCATGGCTTCACTGTCATGAATACTTTTGAGAAAGGGCATAGATGAGAGCACGTCAGGGCACCAACCAGTTCTCTTTCAGAACTGAGAGTTCCAAAAATCAATTGAGTGTGATCATCATTTAATTTAGTCAGAGCTTGCTTCCAAAATTTCCATTTGCCAACAGTGAATTGCAAAGGAAATCGCTGCCCTTAATTGAAAAATTGATGTGTGTTAGGTTATCTCCATTCTACAGACAGAAAAGCTGAGTCACCAGTAAGTTACAATTTTCTTCCCTTGCAGATCTCACAATAAATCAGTTGCAGCACAGGAAACAGGAAGGAGAGTATCCTATGCCTTAGGTAAGAGCTGCTGTCTCCCAAGCAGAATTCCTCCTGTAGCAGTAATGAACTGCTTCGCTGCTTCCTAATGTGCCATGCGCCTTCATCAACTTGTCCTTCTAGGCTGCTGGAGGCACCGGGTCACCATGTCACAATGCAGTGTCAAAATGTCACAGTAATATCAGCTGGGTGATGACAACAGAGATGCAAGCCAAGGGTTACAGAAGCACGTGAAACATTTGTTTCATGCAGTGTACAGATGGCATTGTTTCCCATACCAGCATGCAGAGTAAGTGCTTAGGAACAACATAGAAATTAAAACAAGAAAACGAATCTCCATGGCCCTTCCCCAGTAAAACGGCTTATTGTTAGTTAACTAGCCTCACCTCTGCATCAGGCAATCATGTTGGAGTCACGGTTTGAAAACTGTAAAATGAGGATAAGGCTGCATTTTGATAATGTAATCAAGCAGGTAATGGTTTTCAATAATTGCAGCTCTTAACTTCTCTATCACAATATAAGTAGTCAGCTATCCGGTATGCTGAATGGGACATCAGAAGCATCTTCTTATATCTAAATAAAGCTAAGGAGATTTAAGGAAGCAACCTTATATGATTGAGTATGTATATACAGTCATGTGCTGCATTACAGTGCTTTGGTCAAGGGCAGACTGTGGGTGTGATAAGATTATAATGAAGTTGAAAAATTCCTATCAGTAAGTGATGTCACAGCTGTCTTAATGCCATAGCACATCACGATCATCACATGTTTGTGATAATACATGCACAAATAAACCTCCTGTGCTGCCAATTGCATAAAAGAATAGCATGCACAATTATGTAAGAGCATAAAATTTGACAATGATAATAAATAATCATGTTAGTAGCTTATGCATTTAGCATGCAATATATTATCATTATTTTCAAGTGTGCCTATCTTACTCGTAAAAACACTTTAGGCAGTATGTCCTCTTAGCCAAGCTGCAAGAAGCCTCAGACATCTTCTGTTTACTGTAACTCCTGGCTACATCATTTTCTCTTGTGTTTCAGTGAATCTTCCATGCCTTTGGTCCTCATCAGCATGCTATATAGCCTGGGTGTGGAGGAGGTCACCACACAGGGTAATGCATGTCCTCTTTTAACCATGTTCTTCCAATTAACAAAATCGCCTAGTAACACATTTCTCAGAATGTGTCCCTATGGTTCAGTGATATCTTCCAGCATACAGAAAGGTATAATATATGTGTGTATATTTCATGAGGATAGTCTAGAGTGAGATAAAATACTAAGTTGTAGAACAATGATAACCATTTTTGGGAGCATGCCTTTCTATTCTTCAAACTAAAATAGATTCCCGGATAAAGTCAACGCTAGGTCATACAGACAGATTGGCCGACAGACATGCAGATGGTATGTGTTTTTGCATCCTTTGGCTTTCTGTGCCCCTCCTACTTCACTGTCTTGCTACTGGCCTCACTCTGCATCCTGCCCAGCCCCCATTCTGTAGCACTGCTCCATGGGGTTGTGATGTCTATTGCTTCCTTGTAGGCTACAGATAGTCGATCAGGGGCCAGACTGGATGTTTTTGAAAATATTATCTGTGGCTTGCCTAATACACAGAATCATCTAGAATGCTTACCAAAGTGCTCATTAGTGTTTACTACTAGAATTACTGAAACATCTTTTTGTTGGTTTTTGTTTCATTTTTGCAGTTCAGGGATTGGACACAGTACCCTTGCAAGGAGCAGCATCACTAGCCCCTTTATTATATTTTTATTCTGAGCCAAGTTCTTTCTAAGTTACCCCTGCTGGCCTTGAACTTGTGATATTCCTCCCTCATCCTCCAAGAATTCTGGTATTACAAGAGTATACCAGCACACTTGGTCTGAAAAAGATCTATGTTTAACACAAACTGCAAAAGCACTTTGCTAGAACTCCGAAGCAGTGCTCTTCAACAGCGGTGAGTGTGACCTGAGAATTTTCTTAAAAATGTGAATGCAGGCACAGAGACTACAAAACTGTCTACTCCCATGCTAGGTGAGGTGGCAGAGGGGATGGAGAGGAGTCTTCACAGTACCTCACGATGTGCATTTGAAAATAACGTCAAACCCAAGGGCTTCCCTTGCTACCATCAGAGGTGAGCCTGTAGTGATGGACCGTGCTCTCCCTAGAAGTATTTTGAAGAAAGAATTATTAGAATAGTTACCATTAGATTTTCAGATGCTCCTGAAAACAAGAAGTTAGAAGGAGAAGTTACAAAGGCATTTCATGTTTAACTTATTTATATGTCATTAATAGACTTACAATCACATAGAGAGTAAGCAGATTTTTTGCACAACTGAATTGGCTGTAAGTGCCGTATGATTTTTTTTTTTTCTAGTGAATACTCAACACTAGACTTTTGAGGATCAATGTATATAAAATTCTGGTTTTTAAGAATTTTGGTAAACATGCAGATCTATCAATTGGATCAGAGAGCATAACTAACGGCCTCTTTGCTGCCTGCCTGGGCCAAGAATCCCATTGACACCCAAGTCCCGGTGTGTTCGGGCTGCTCTTAGTGAATGCCTGAGCCTGGAGTGGATGCCCAGAAGGCCTACTCTGGGGACATGCAGAGCTTGTGGCACCTTTGGCTCAGGACTCCTCATTGCTCTGGGTGAATTGTGCTTGGAATGGCATTGCCATTCATG
Organism: Capromys pilorides; assembly: GCA_004027915.1. Lineage (NCBI taxonomy): Eukaryota > Metazoa > Chordata > Mammalia > Rodentia > Capromyidae > Capromys > Capromys pilorides. The sequence continues at coordinate 13,793 of PVKN010023591.1, forward strand.
AATCTTCTCCCTCTGCTTCCTTCTTTCCATCTCTCTCCGTAGCTGAATCCTGGCCACCCTGCCTCTCTCCACCTTCTGTTCTTTCCTCCCATAAATCTCCTACCATCTTGTCTTGACCCTGCTTCTTGGAATGTGTTGCTTTGCTGGAAATGCTAATCATTTAGGCTTCTGGCCACCCCAATGAAGACAAGCACATACTAGCACCCTGCCACAGGGTAAGTGACTTGCATTTTCTCTTTGTTACCTTCTTCTTGGTCATTGTAATTCTCACTTCAGGGCCTCATTCTTCTTTAATGATGATGACTAGTAGTGATTTTTAGGTTCACATGCTCTTTTGACATTTTAATTATCATGTCTTGTTGATTTAATGCTTTGAAGAGAAAAGATGCAAAGGTTGCCTAAATATCTTTATGGAGCACATCTAATTGTGGGAATTCCAGCTCTAACTATGGAAATACTTTTGTGTATGTGTGGGAAGGGGTAGAGGCACCTGAAATGTCTTTATATAAGTAACCATTTGCAGTATTACTACTAGGAATTGGCATCATCATCACTTGCTTCTTCTTTCCCCTTCCATTCCTGCTTCCAAAGCAATGCTGGGAGCTGGGAACATTTTCCCTTCCTTCTAAACTATCATGATAATGTCATTATCAGCAATACAAAGGAAGAAAGTGACTTTGGAAGTCACTTGTGTTTGGTTCTGTTGGAACAATGATGTGGGGAAAATGAAAGTCTGAACAATGGTATATAGTTTAATATAACCACTCTTGGTTTCATTCAAACATATACAAGAGGAAAATAGTAGAGAGAGAGAGAGCAAGAAGTCCTACAACTTTACAGTGATAAGCAGCTACAAACATGATCTAGAGACTATGCAGTTATAATATCTATACCTAAGCTTAACATAGAAAGTAGATTGATACCTTAACCTAAGAGCATCTGCAAAAGGCTCTTA
>PVKN010023592.1:0-14735 GCA_004027915.1 Capromys pilorides
ATAAACAAAGTCTGGAATATTCAATAAAAGATTGTTTCTAGGCTATGCACTGCAAACACAGTAAAAAAATGACTGAATATCAAAATAAATTGACTGAGTAAAAGCATACGGAAATACTGAAGAATCACATAACATTCTAAACAAATTCAAACTAATTTACAATAACAAAAAAGAGATTAGAGCTTGACTTTGGTCTTAAGTTTAGGAATAAAATGCTCATAATAGGAATGGTAGAAAAGGCAAAGGAGGCTGGGATCAAGGATGCTTGGGTTGATAGATATTAATTTTCTTGATGGTAATGCTGTCATGTTTATACTCTTTTGTCAAAATGCACCAAATTGTAAAGTTTAAATATGTACACTTTATTTTATAGTAACTAGATATTGACAAAAGTGTTGCAATAGCACCCCAGCCAGATAGCTCAGTAGACTGGTGTCTGCTTAGGCAGCTTCAGGGATCCCGGTTTGATTCTCCCAGTGTACTGTGCCAGCCCGGTCCCTGGGATGTGCTTAGGTGGTGAATGAGACTGGGCTTGGTAGTGAGTGCCTATAATCCCAGCACTAGGAAAGCTGAAAGCAGAAGAATCATCACAAGTCCACTCTGTGTAGTGAGACCCTGTAGACCCTGTACTAAATACATAAAAAATAAATAGATGGATAAATAAAAATAAACTGAAGTTATAGGATATTGCTATTCCATAAGTTTTTATTTTGATGTGCAAAGGAAAAACATTAAAATTATGAGCACATGACAATGTGGCACAAGATAGAAATCAATGTATTCTAAGAAGCATACAACAGTTATGTTTGCTAAATTCAGTGTAAGTTGGAGAAACTATAGGAAAATCTGTTGATCTTATAAATATTATATTAATATTTATGGATCTTACAGATATTAATCTATAATCTATTTTGATCTTACAGATGTTAAATTAATAAAATGAACAAGTAAATTGAGTGTGAAATAGACATTTTAAAAAGTGCTTATACTGTGTGTATTCTCATTTTATTCTATAATGAATTATAAGTTTCTTCAATTTGGGGAAAAACACCCCTAAAACTTTCCTTCGACTTGTTAGTCGGGATTCAAGTTGGAGCACACAACTATGAAAAAGTAGAAGTTGACAAGTCATTGAATGCAACAGATCAAACACTGCTACTGCAATGTAATCTAGAATGTCAAGGCAAAACCATTTTAAGAGACTTAAAAGAAGTTCTGAACTATTCCCCAGAATCCATTATATTAGTGAAGTTTATCTCAGTCTTTAAATTCACATAAGTCATGCACTGAATTGAATTTACTACCGAAGTATCAGCATCAGCTATGGCAGTTTCATCTCTTCCCCTTCTAAATCACCGTACTTGAGTCAAAGATAAAAGGCCACTTCTATTTCTGTCGGGGACAGATTAAACATTAGCAATCAGGAGCAATCGCTTTTCCCTTCAACATCACTTTTAGTCTTTTTTCTTACAACACATCTCCAGGGATTTCCTGCTGGCTGAAGAAGAGGCAAATAACATTTGTGTTCAGCAAAGCATCCTTTGATAACATGCTGTATAACTCAGTTGTTTTCCAAAACAATGTGAAGAGCTGTAACAGCTAAGAAGTAAATCCATGCATGCCATAGAGCTCCAAGAAGCTCATAAATCTTAATCCAGACGTCCCTGAAGTTTCTGCATGTTGCTTTGAATTACACATGCACTATAAGTTTGTACATCAGAATGGACAATTTTAGTAATATCTAAGATATCAACGCTGTTACTGTTGATCAAGACAACTTTATTTCCCTGTATTTGCAAAAACTTTAGACAGATTCCTTCCTTGCTATAAACCTGTGACCTTTTGTAGGAACACTTATATTAGAAAACTTGATCTTCTGGCTTCTTGTTTTGTCTTCTTGAAATGCAAATCTGAACATGATCTTATCAGTAAGGTCAGCACCCATATTTTCTTGTCCTGGTGGGAAGATAGAAGGTACCCTTTGACAAATGCAAACTGCCAAACACAAATGACCTAAGCAAATTAACAAAACTTGCTCACAGTATATCCTTCTGCGCTCTTCCATTAGGTCACTCTGGTACTTAAAACTTCTGCCTTTTGTTGGAAGGAAGTTGGACTATTCTCTCTATTTCAGGGGTCTTGAATAAAATTTTCCTTGCCAGTTTCTGTTCATTTTATGCAAGTTTTCTTTGACACTGTCCTTGAGAAATCATCTTTTCTCTGGTAATCGTGAAGGTGCAAAGAGATAGAACAGAAGTTTTAGCAAAGCACTCTAAACATTCATTAAATGTTAAAATGTAAATATGGGCTGGTTAAGGTTTGGCTAGAGTCACACTAAATTGAGGTGTTAGAGGTAGAGTGTACCTTAGTGGTAGAATACTTGGCCAGCATGTTTAAGATCCTAGGCTCAATCTCCTGAATAATAGTATCCAATAAGTATTCTGGGATTTTAGGGCTTCCTGTCATGGACCCATTTAAATCAAGGGGTCCCCGAATCCTAGCTCTATTCCTTTAGATGTTTTTCCCTCATTTTTAACTTGCCTGCATTCTACATCCAATAAATCATATTTCATAGAAATACAGATTAAAATTAATTTTATCTTCTTAGAATACTTTAACTTCATTTCATATTAACTATCTTTGCAATCTCAATGTCAACGTTGATCCCTTGAATACATACACACACACACACACACACACACTCACACACACACGAGAGTTAGGATATATATACAGCTGCTTTCTCTTAGTTCACTGAGAATAAAAGTTTGTACTAATGTTGGTTAGATAAGATATCATGTCTGCATCTTATCCTCTCAATAACTACTAGGCAGACAACAATATGCAATGCTTTAATTACTGTAAACAACCTAATAACTCCTTTTGAAACTGTTTCATTGCTATTTTGTCTTTTTTTCTCATTAAAATGAATAAAAATTATATTTAAAAAATTAAGGAGGAAGCTAAAGCAGGCTCTCTGTGAACATTACCCAGATCAAAGCCTGAGCTCTCACCTAGTCATGACTGCTGCACGGGACAGCTAAAGGAGGGAGGAGAAGCCCTGAGATCACAATTCCAAAGTAAAAGTCACAGAGCCAAATCTGGTTCTTCAGTTACTTCTTACCTTTTCTTCTCTTTGTTTCCATAACAGATTGCAGGTTCTCCCACCATGGAAAGGAAACGCTGGCATATGACAGGAAGAGCAGAAGCTTTACAGCACTTCGATAAACTTTGTTCAGAGTTGTCAGTTTGAATCATTTTTAAATTTTTTTTTTATGAGCAGAATAGATTTATTAAGAGAAAGAAAGCTTCTGTCTGAGAGGAGGGACAGAAGGGGGACCGAAGCAGGTTGCCCTGGGAAGTTGCCTTCTCCAGGGGTTTTATAGCATGTCTTAAGGTGGGTCAGAGGTGAAAGCCATGGGAACTCGTCTAGGTGGGCATGAGGTGGTACGAAAACTGTGATCAACCAATGATACAACAAGCACCATTGCTCAGATAAAATTGATTAAAATCAGGATCCAATGGGAAATCAAGTCACATAGCAAGCGAGCAAGAATACCACTTATTGAGCTTGGGCTGGTGATTCTTTCCAGGCTCTTTCAAGGTGATTGATACTTAGTTAGCATCTCAATCCCTGATGCCCACCCTTAAGGAAGTAATTAGTTGCATTCATTCACTCTTGTCTTGAGATCTGGCCCATGACAGAGGAGTGTCTGTCTCTAGTTGTAAAGTCACCTTGTCTTCCATGTCGTCCTTGAGGGCCTGGCCCTGTCTAACCTCCTATAATATTTCTACATAATTCAGCTACCAATAACCTTCCCCCTCTGAAGAAGTAACCCAAACTGCCGTGAGGAAATTATGGGCATTGACGGCTCTGGCTGTTTCAGGCTGAAAGGAGTCATAGTTGCAATTGGCAGTCAGAGATACTCTTCAGAGGGTCTATCTAAAGGCCATCAAACCAGGAAAGGACAAATTGGCTTAAAAAATTACAGACTAGTATTGGCTGTGGTAGAATATACTCCTGGACACCAAATATATATATGGCTGCTATAAAAATGTGATCCTGGTACTAATGTCCTAGGCAGTTGAATTAGATAGAAATATTATAGGCAGTCAGACAGGACCAGGCCCTTAAGGATGACATGAAAGACAAGGTGACTTTATGACTAGAGACAGACACTCCTCTGCCATGGGCCAGATCTCAAGACAAGAGTGAACAAATGCAACTACATACTTCCTTAAGGGTGGGCATCAGGGATTGAGATGCTAACTAAGTATCAATCACCTTGAAAGAGCCTAGAAACAGTCACCAGCCCAAGCCCAACAGGAAGAGACCTTGCTCTATATTCTTGCTCACTTGCTATGTGACTTGCTTTCCTATTGGATCCTGATTGTAATCAGTTTTACCTGAGCAATGGTGCTTGTTATCTCATTGATCACAGATTTGTCCCACCTCATGCCCACCTAAGTGAGTTCCCACATCTTCTCCACAACCTTAGATCTGCTTCACCACATGGTTTTGCTCTATAAAAGTCCCTGGAAGAGACAGTTTCCCAGGAACACCCACTTGGGATCCCCCTCCTGTCCCTCTCTTGGACAGGAGCTTTCTTTCCCTCAATAAGTGTGTTCTGCTCATTACCTCCGTTTGTTCCTAAAATTCATTCTTTAGTTTTATAGAACAAGAACTTGTCCCAGGTTCTTTTCAGGTTGGGAAATCAGTTTTCTCTACATCATTTGGAGGTTCTCTATTGGAGGTCATCCACCCCAGATCAGTTTTTTCTCCCTCTATCATCTGGAGTTTCCCACTGAGATCATTGGACAGAGGTCTGAGTTTGCTTTTCTTTCATAAATTCGGAATTGGGACTTGCTTAGGTAAAAAATTATATGCTTTACATGTTGATGACTTTGCCCATTGCTCAGAATTGTTCATATTTTGTTGTCTCATATAGTTTGGTTAAAATTGCTTATCATGGCTGATGTTTTGTCTCTTATGTTAAAATGGTTTAACAAAACCATTTTTCAGTTTTTGTTAAAATGTTGATCAAAATGTTGTATTATAAATCTAGGTTAAAACATGGAAATGCTATATAAGGTGATTGATATTTCTCTAATAGGACATTTTATGACTGTTGTGTACTTGTGTACTGTTGTGTACATTGCATTTGAACTTAATGTTAAATGTACTTTTATTCCTTGCTTGACTTTAGACAGCAGTGCTAGAAAGAGTAAGGTTAGTAAGCCTCCTAGTAAACTTTATGTAAACTTCTGTAATATGGGACTTTTAAATCTAGCTCAGACTTAGAAAATATGCCTATGAAACGTAGGACTCCTTTGCCAACTAAATGACATTAGGTCAGCAACCATTCTTAAAGACTTGGGGGGCAGGTTTCACTGAGATAGACTGGTTCTGATTCCCCTCTACATGCTAGAGGATGTGTCAGATCTGCTCTTTTTCAGTTTCTTTGCTTTGACTTTACTCCTGATTTTCTCACCTCTTTGCACTTTCATTTTTAAAGGCATGTACAATTAGGAGAATGATATGGACTGTTCCCACTAAGCAAAGTGCTTAGAAAATGAGCATATGTTAACACAGAAGACAGGGAAGTCATATTAGAAAAAGGACACATACTCCATCTCTGGGTCAGATGAGACAAAGAGGACTATGCCTGTCCAGGAGGACACATATAAAAGCCATGTCCCAGCTTAGTGTTCTGAGCAGGTCTGCTTTGGTAGGCTAAACCTAAGACACAGTGGAGAGAACCAAATTCTGGGTGACACCAGCAGGAGTTATCTCTGAAAACAGCACATGTATGGGACCAAAATACATTTACAGAAAGGGAGGATAGTAACCTTTTTGCCTAGGCCTAATTACTTAGGTACATAATAACTAAGTTTTGGACTTTAAAGCCTTTGCTGAGAGGTGCTAGGTGATCTTGTTCAGAACTTTTAACTATCCCTTATAGAACTTGGACAAACAGTGGTTACTCTGCCAGCTAGTAAATGCTCCTAGGGCAGCTGCCACTCTTTAAAGAAGAGGACAATTTTCCCCAGCTGTTCTTTGGTGAATCTCCGTTAAAGCCTATGGCTGATGGAATGTTGAACAGAGAAACTGCTGGATTCCTTTCTGGAGATACCGCTGGTTGCGTGGGAACCAGAACTAAGAACTAAGAACACCTGAGGAGTCATGGCCAGAGCTACTTTCTGGTGGATACCCAAATGTTCCTTGGTGGAAAATGGCTCCTACCCACTAAAGAATCTCCCTGCCTATATACTTTTTTTCCTCTCTTTTTGCTAGTAAACTAGGAATTCTACCTGAGTATTTTGGTAGAACAACTTAATGAGTCACTCCTTCAGAAATTAGGCTAAAGCAGCTTGCAATGGTTTACAGGATGTAGGATACAGCAGCTATCAGGGATGATTTACATCTGTATCTTTTTTTTTTTTTTTTTTTTTGCAGGACCAGGGTTTGAACTCATGACCTTGTACTTGCCAGGCAGGCACTTGTGCCACAGATCTATCTCCCCAGCCCCTATATCTGTACCTTACATGTTAACTAAGAGTAAAAGATTTTTGTCAGCATTAACATGTTTTTACCAATATGTAAAATGTGACTGGTAGGTGATAATTGCAATTTTTACCTATGAGTTGTAAAGATTTAATAAGAAGGGCTGCACTGGTGACTAGATGAAAGAACACAAGTGTCTTGAAGATTTCTTTGCCCTAGGGCCCTGCACAAGATTCTTCCAATCAATTGTCTCTTTTATCTATCTCCAAAGTGTCTGTTTTACAGTACCATAGGAAATGTGCTCTGCTTCCAACTCACATTTTTATGAAATAGTTATGCTTCCTCATGTAGACATTACTGTTGCCAGACTAATTGTAACATATTCACAAATCTTCAATAGGAATAAGTACATGGTTTGCACAGTTCGTGAAATTCTCAGCAGACAAGAATAGCGTGCTAGTTTGAGGGTGGATATGCTGGTCGGATCTTGTCTCTCCTCCATGAGCATCCACCTGCTCTGGAGTTGTCTACTCATAGGATGCCTTGAGGGGGGAATCAGTTAGAGGTAAAGTGGAGACGTTCAGAACTCTCTCTTTTTGCATTCCATATAGGAGTCTCACAGTCAAAGCTTCCTGCTCCTTTAGAGTACATCATTATGCACAGGAAGACCTTTGATTCATACACATTGAAAAAGAGCTGTTTAATATTTTTTGGCCTGTGTGCCCCCTAGAGCCAAAATGGAATGCAGAGGAAAATATCAATTTTGACCCTATTTTACAACTAGAAAGAAAACAGTCAGAAATGTCTTATATTCAAATGTTTTTACATTAAGGAATAGAGCTCATCTAGATTTAAAATGTAAAAATGAGCCATAGGGAGGCCAGAGTCCTTAGGATTCTAAAACCTTCACTACCCCAGAGTATAGGAATAAATACACAGTTTACACTGTTCATGAAATTCTCTGGGATACAAAATTGCATGCCAGTTTGAGGGTGGATATGCTGGTCAGATCTTGTCTCTCCTCTCTCCACAAGCATCCACCTGCTCTGGAGTGGTCTACTCATGGGATTCCTTAAGGGAGAATCAATTAGAGATAAAGTGCAGACATCCAGAACTCTCTCTTTTTGCATTCCATATGAGTATCTCACAATCAAAGACTCTTACTCCTGTAGTTGACTTTTTCCCCAACCATTGGAGCCCGAGGACAGCCCACCTGCCATTACAATAAGTAAGGTTTCCCCTGATTACCCTTATAGTCTAGAGGAAAGGGTTTCTAGACTAGCTGAAATCCAATCCTCTACAGTGACATACTCATCCTTAGCTAGGTTTAGACAAACTCCTCAAGGACAATAGTCTTTACAAGAAGTAAATAGGCAATTTGGAACTTTCAGAGTTCATGTACCTTTTTCTCTTAGTGATCTAAAACAGATAGTCAGATCTTAGAAGATCTTTAGATGAATCTAAGTGCATTGATGTCTTTAGAGGACTTACTCAAACTGATCAATGTTAATCTTAAACAAAACTTTGACTTGTAATGAAAGGCAGCATTATAAGATGCTATTACATTTTGAGATAAATATGATATTATTAATTTTAAACAGCCAAGAGATAGCCAGTGAAACTACCTATTGCACTGGAGCCCAAATAGATCCCTGCTGGCCTAATAGCCAGGCAGGAGATTAGTTAAAAGACATTTTCTAGTGTATATTGTTGAAGGTCTAAAAAAACTAGAACCAGGCTTCAGTTGTTAAATTTTATTTATTTACCAAGAGCAAGATAAACACCTCTCTGATTTCTTAGAATATCTAATAGAGGCACTAGTAAAACATGCTTTGTGAAATGTTAACTCAATAGACAGGCAGATGACTCTTACAGATAAGTTCATCTTACAGATATTAGAAAAGAGCTATAAAAGATAGATGTCAGTTTAGATAACTTGATACTTTAGTAAAAAGCCATTTTGATTCTTAGTGTCCAATGGCCAGGACTGGAAAAAACCAGGGAGAGAAAGCAAAGAGATAAACAATGGCTGCCATTATTGTAACCTCAAAACACACTAAATCTGATTCTATGGGCATAAGAAGTGCTCAGTGACAATGAGGTTCATCTGCTGACAAGGTTTATCTGCTACTGCTTTCAGAAGCCAGGCCAGCATAAGAGGGACTGCCTTAAGAGGCCCACAAGCCATGCCCTGACTGCCAAGGCAGCTGCTAGAAGTGAGACTGCACTCTGAGGTGCAGGCCAAGAGCTCAGACTCAGCTTCCCAGATGGTCCAGTAGGACTGAAGGGCACTAGGCCTGCCTCTTCCCTCTGGCCAAACTGTTATCTCTACCAGTCATCTTCAAGGAGAAGTCCTGAGTAAACATGACTAGAGAGAAACCCAGGCTATTGCTGGACATTGGCACAGTTCCCTTTGTCCTTCTCCAACTCTGACTTTCCTTCCAGTTGTTATACTTCAAGAAACAGACTTTAAAAGACATCTTGCTATAGCTGTATACATTATAGTGTATACTGCACTGTATTTCAGCGCTAACTAATCAAAATTATGCTAAGACTAGTATTTACAAATGTAATATATATTGATCATGTACAAAGGACTTAGGAGATATTTCATTAATTAAAACAGATCCTCAAGGACAGATGATAACTCGTCAACATAAAAAAGTTCTAAAGACAGTTGCTACACAGTGTCCGATAGCTTTGGGCCTATGGATAGATCTAGATCTTATATTTGTGACATAAAACTCAGCCACAGTGTTAAAAATTTCTCAATAGTGCCCTTTGCTTACAATGGGGACCATATCTAAAATACTGAATGGAACATTGGTTTAACCTAAATGCTGTGTACTGATAAGTATATTAAGTTAGTCTGGTTAATTTCTTATGCAACTCCGGTACCTCATGTTGATAGTAAATGCACGTGTGATCTTATAGATTAGATTTCTCAAAAGTAAGATTGCCTAATGTTTTATAATACATTATATGTGTGCTAATAGGCACAGATTATTAGACATTTTAAAAGAAAATGTTATAATTTCAGTCAATATTTATGGGTGTTTTTCAATTAAAAGACAAGTGTTTACAGAAAAGTTTTGTACAAGTAAAAATAACTTACTGATGTCACTGTTCTCTCACTAAATGCAACAAGAAAAATAGGCCATACTGTACTTAGTTTATTTAAAAGTATTGATAGTAAAAATAAGGTATTAATCAAGTTTTCATAAGTTGTCAATTTAGAGATAATTATAACTAAAGTTAGAGGGACTTATACTGAACTGTTAAACTCCATAAATAAAGAAATCCAAATGCCAATGTGTTCAAAAATTTGTCATTTTCTAGAAGATATCAAAACCCAAGTAATTGTATAGGCACATCTTATACTGAATATGCCTGATTACATTTAGATTCCTTTTTCTGGGATCCACCAGATTTGGTCTATAGAGATATAACAAGGCTTTAGCTGTCCATCTCATACAGCCTAGGTGAACTGAATCTTCCCGAGGTTTCCTGCCTCCCTACAAGGGAAGCTATCTTCACATTCCTTGGGCAGGGCAATACCTCAAAGATGCTTCCTCTATCAGTCTAATCCTATGTCAGTAAATCCACTATTGGGGAAATTGTCCTCACCTTCCTTGAGCAGGGCTGCCTGCAGGAGGCCTTAAAACCAAAAAGTTACATGTTGCTCAGTGGGCACTAGATATTGGAACCAAGTTACAGAAGTTAGAAGGGTTTACAGGAATAAATTTGAGTTGAGGGGTTTCATAGTAGAAAGGATATGGAATAAAATTATAGATGGAAAATAAAAATGGTGATATTAGCAGCCTCCAAGAACAAAGACCAATTAGAAAATGGGAAAAAGTTATGCTTCCCTGGATCTGAACAGAAAGAAGGTACATTTCAAACAAATAAACAAACAAACAAACAAAAAAGTCCAAAGCTGCTAGAGAGGGAAAAAGAAAGTGTTCATGATGCAGTCAGAGGAAGTTTCAGATTAAGGTGATCTTGGGTCTTTGCCTCTCAGCCTGAGAGAACCCATGTTAGCTGCCAATATAAGGAAAAAGGCTGTTAAATTTTTAGTAGATGCTCATGCAGATGTGTCAGTAGTTACCCAACCCCACTTATAAACTGGAAAGTACTCAGTATTTTCCCTATTTCTGGCAATTCATGTGGCCCAAGTAATACTAGAGTTGGTAAAACATAAAAAGGCCAGTTTATATGAGACAATATCCACTAGCCACAGAAGATTAAAAAATATTAAACCCCATGTTTAAGAGATCTCTACTAATGGACCTACAAAGCGTTCTGACTAGTCTTTTTATAATTACAAACTTTAAAATGGTTGTTACCTTCCAGATCCTTCTAATGTCTCAATAGCTAGCTGTTCAAAAGATATCAAATCAATGGTATGTGAGATACTGGGGTCCTCCAGACCCTATCCTTATCCCATGTATGTTTCATAGTTTCTTTGGCTTTGTCTTCTCCAGATTTAAAGTGATTCCACCTACTCAAGATAAAATTTCCTGGTGTCTATTCAGGGTCTTTAGATAGGAGCTATGGAGAATATCTCTGACTGCTAGTTCACAACTACGACCCCTTTCAGCCTGAAGAAGCTAGACTGGTCGTCGTTCATGGTTCCCTCATGGCAGTTCGGGTTACTTCCTCAGAGGGGGGAATGTCATAGGCAGCTGAATTAGAAATATTATAGGCAGTCAGACAGGACCAGGCCCTCAAGGATGACATGAAAGACAAGGTGACTTTACAACTAGAGACAGACATTCCTCTGCCATGGGCCAGATTTCAAGACAAGAGTGAACAAAAGCAACTAATTACTTCCTTAAGGGTGGGCATCAGGGATTGAAATGCTAAATAAGAATCAATCACCTTGAAAGAGCCTAGAAACAGTCACCAGCCCAAGCCCAACAGGAAGAGACCTTGCTCTGTATTCTTGCCCACTTGCTTTGTGACTTGCTTTCCCAATGGATCCTGATTGTAATCAATTTTACCTGAGCAATGGTGCTTGTTATCTCATTGATCACAGATTTGACCCACCTCATGCTCACCTAAATGAGTTCCCACATCTTCTCCACAACCTTAGACCTGCTTCACTGAATGGTTTTGCTCTATAAAAGTCCCTGGAAGAGACAGCTTCCCAGGGACAACCTGCTGGGGATGTCCCTCTTGTCCCTCTCTCAGACAGGAGCTTTCTTTCCTTTAATAAGTATGTTCTGCTCATTACCTATATTTGTTTATAAAATTCATTCTTTGGTTTTAAAGAGCAAGAAATTGTCCCAGGTACTTTTCAGGTTGGGAGATCAGTTTTCCCTACATCATTTGGAGGTTCCCTATTGGAGGTCATCCACCCCAGATCAGTTTTTTCTCCCTGTATCACTATAACAGACAAATAATTAAGTTGTTAACTAATTATTCAATATGCAATTTAATAATATAATGTATAACATATATTGTATAATATATGATTGAGACATTCCCTATAACGCCTTTGATGATCTACTATAAAATCCAAGCTGACACTGTCTCCTCAGTGCATGCACTGTGGAGGCCAGCACAGCTAGTCTCTTTAGAGACTGTGTTCAGACTGGTTGTATTCTTAATCTGTAAAATTAAACTCTAAAGTTTGTTAATGTTTTTGCTGCTATAGTTATTATTCATTATCTTTTCTTTTTTTTTTTGGAACCAGTAATTGAACTCAGGACCTTTCATTTGCCAGACAGACTCTTGTGCCCCTGAGCTATCTCCCCAGCCCTATTCTTTATTTCTTGTTTCACAGTATCTGTGGGCTTCTTACAATGTAGCTGCAAAGTACATATGAGTTAAAAGGTTATTGCTACCTGCATTCCAACAAGGAATACACAATCCTCAAAATCATCATCTTTATATTCTTTCTTTCTTTGTTTCTTTCTTTCTTTCCTTCTTTTTAGCTAGAGTTCCATTATATAGCTTTTGCTCTTAAACTACTTAGTCCAGTACTAAAGTCTAGAAGATCCTCTTGCCTCAGCCTCCCAACTGCTACAATTATAGTTCAGTGTTGTCACTCCCGCTGTTTTCTAATTTTTAAATAAAGCTTTTTTAAAATCATAAAGGACTAGGAAAAGCGACAAATTTACAATTACCAGTTGTCAAAGTTAGCTTTTCTGTGAAATAAACATACATGAGTAATAACTAAAAAATATCTACCTAAAAATTTAGAACACTGTTATTTGTACTCCCAGATGAATGGTATGGAATGATTGAAATTATTACTTAAACTATTTGCATTATTAACAATTATAAAACTTGTGAAGAAATCTTCAAAACAACATCTGATTTGAAATCCTTTATAATCTGTGGAATACTCTATAGAATTATGTCCAATCAAACCAAGAATATAGAGATTAAATTTTTTAAACTTTGATGCTTAACAGGAAACTAAGGATAAAGACAAATGTGAATTCTCACTTCTGCATAAAGAGAATAGTCTTCATGTTTCCACTGTTAGCATATTTGGTACCCAAAGAGCTTATGAAATAAAGAGAATAGAAAAAACTTTTTCTATTTCATAGCAATAATTTGTCTTCTTATTTTAGCTCCATTTTTGCCCAATTCTTTATTTTCTTAAAACAATATTTTAGACTATGTTTAGTCCTTGGGTAGTTTTTGTTTTATGTGTTTTTAATGTTTTTTAGTACAGGGTCTGCCAGATCCAGAAGGTTTCACTACACAGATCAGACTTGTAGTGATCCTGTTGTTTTCAGCCTCCAAAGTGCTGGGATTACGGACATGTGCCACCATGCCCAGTCTCAATCACTGTCTCAGCCAGCCCAGGGAGAAGGGCCAGCACAGTATGACACCTGGTGGATTGAACCCTAGCCGGTGTGCTCTGCCTAAGCAGGTGCTGCAGTCCACAGAGCTATATGGCTGGCCCTGATGTTTCATTTTTTAAAAAATATATTTATAGTACATGTTTATATTCCTTACTTAGAGTGTGTACACCTACCTAGCACATCTTAAGTCACCCAGGGAATGAGTTGGAAGAAGGATATGAAGGATGCCAGCTACAAAGGACATTACTTGTTTGCAGGGGGAGACACTAAAGAGGGGCAGACAAGAGTCCTGCAGAGGGAGGAATCAGAGAGACAGAAGAGAGTACCGTCTCCCAAGCAATGAGAAAGCACTTGGTGCAAATGAGTAGCAGAGCAACTTAAAGATGACAAATGTTAGCTTCATTTGGCAACACGGTAGAAACTTTTGTATCTAACAAAGCCAGATCCCTTGATAGTGGGCTCAAGAGAGTGGAAAAATAGGAAGTAGAGAACCTGAGAAATATTTCCTTTAGGTTTTGCTCGCCTCATGGTGAAAAGCTGAATGTATTTGTCAGATAGTCTACTGTTTTCTGAACTAAAGTCTCATTTTCTAGAGATGGCAAGGTCAGTATTTTCTCTCTCCTGCCACCACCTTCACTGAGTCTTGCATCCCACCAGAAGTGCAGAATGTTTGGTGGCCACTCTAGGAATGGGGTGCAGTGACCCTTCTGTAATATTATCTTTTTCTTTTAAATTAAACATTCACCCTATATCTTGATCAACAACTCAGACATCCTACACTTGAGTGAAAGATTCATATTGAACTTTCATATAAGAATTGAGAGAAAACTAAAGTCCAGCCACTCATTTAAACTTAGAGGGGTTTAGAGAAAGTAATGCTTGAAAAAGCTAAGATGAATTAATACTGGTAAGGGAGAAGTTTGTAATATGAGCCTCCTAATAAACAGAACATTGACTAAGTTGAGAAGGGGTATTATCTGTTTCTTTCAGAAAAAGTAGAAAGCAAGAGTTTAGATTGGATGTTTAGCTTCTTTATGTTTTCACTATAGTCTTTTTAAGTTTTGCAATCTGGCATTTAGTTGTCAAAATCTCCTAGGATAGTTATCAGGAAGCTTACAGATTTGCTTTCATACCAAGGTAAATCTAACTTCTATTTTTATCCTTAACATTTGTTTGTACTCAGTTACTTACAATAATATTTTTGGAGGGCTGGTGTAAAGCTCAGCAGACTGAGCACTTGCTTAGGCATGGTCAGGGACCAGGGTTTGATGCTGGGCACCACATGCAGCACTGATCCTGCCCCTGGGTGCACTGAGTCGGGGCGTGATGTTGTATGCCTATATTCCCAGCACTGGGGAGGCTGAAAACAGCAGGATCACTATGAGTCTGAGCTGCATAGTGAGACCTTG
>PVKN010023593.1:0-14736 GCA_004027915.1 Capromys pilorides
TATTGATGTGGGATAGCCCACTCTTACTGATGGTCTTGTAAGCATAGGCCCTCAGATTCAGGAAGTTGTAGACAATGTCATGTTTTGTTTTTTTAACCTTGAATAGCAAGGTAATTATAGCACTCATTGGGTAACTGTTGAGATTAAAACAGAGAAAGCAATATGACTTTCATGACGTGTTTCATCATAGTGAATGCATGAAACCACATTTTGGAACTGGAAAAGTAGGGGATTAAATAATGAAAGACTAAGAAAGCTGATTTTTGACTATTCTGCATAAACAGGTAATAATTATTCTTTTTCAAAAATATCTGAAGCTTCTCTGAAGCCAAGACAAGAGAGAAAAAGATAAAGGAATAAGAAAAAAGGTGAAAAAAACAATATTTTTTCTTCTTTAACCTTAATGAATTTATGCATCATGTCCACATTACATGTTTGAGAAATTAGTTGAATACCACAGAATTGCCGTCAAAGGATGTCTAGAAAGATTGCTTTGATGACCTGTAAGAGAATTAGCTCGGGTTCTGGAGCTGAACTAGGGTCGTAGGTCTTGTGATACCGTGGATGATAAGAAAATGAGGCAAAAGCTTAGTAAACTTCAGTTTCCTTTTCAACTTTTAGAAACTCAAACATGTTAGTAATTCCTTAGAGAATTATCTGTGAATGTATTTTTGGAAGTACTATTTTCAGTTGCTATTATGTTGATCACCTCTAAGAACAGTAATAAAAATTAACATTTATATTTTTACAGATATTAGCATCTTATGAATTTTTTGAGACTAAACTTTCACATAAACTGTTTTGTTTGTGTGCATTTTACCATTTTATCTTTTCCTAAAAAAACAACTCGTTTTCAATAGTCATTGAAATACAAAAGGCAAACATATACGATAGTGTTACATGTCATATATTTCTCATTATTTAAATTATCATTAAAAATCCCAGTATGATAATAGAGATTTCCAACAGCAGAATAGATTGGTTTATGGAAGGAGACACAGAGTTAATTACTTTAAGCATATCCTTAATGAGAAGAACAAGTAGCAAAAGATTTGGTGGCCACATCACAAGGCTAGGTCCCTCCTTTTATTTTGAATTCGCTGGACAGTTTACCATACTGGCTGTATGAGTCAATCACTTCTTGAGTGAACCCGAATGTGTGTCCAGTGCCAAGCCTGGTTACAGATTTCATTGCACTATTTCACATGTGCTAGAATGTTTTGTTTCACTTGTCTTTTTGAAACAAGGTCTCACTGTGAAGTTCACGCTGGCTTTTGTGGTCACTCTGTGATCCAGGCTGACTTCAAACTTGCAACGATCCTCCTGCCTCAGCTTCTCTAGTGCTGGGATTACAGGCATGCACCAGCGCATTTAGCTTGATAGAATGTGTTTGATGTGTTTTGCAAAGTGTTCTCCGTAGGGAACATTTACTCCGAGGAGATGCTTCCTATAGAAAGAGATTCAGAGGCAAATAATATGAAGTTTGGAAATATGAAGATACAGGTGCCTGTCTTACTGAATCATGACACAGAGGGCATATTGAAGATTTCACGTAATACTGGTTAACTTTACTAAACTTATTTGATCCTAGCATAAGAATACTAGCATTCAATGGACAAAGTGGCATAAGACTGATTCATCATGAGAAAAATACCAACATAATTAAGGGCTAGATAGGATGATGGTCTCTGCGCTGTGGAAGGCAAAAGTGAGTCCATATTAATAAGGAGAATTCTAATATTTTTCCTGTTCTTGAACCTGCTAAAGAGAATTTTTTTCTTAGTCTCCCACCCAGAGAACTGAGTGGTAGCCCAGGGAGGAGAAGGATTGACTTCTTGGGTTAGGGGTAGGGAAGGCAGAGAATGGGAATAAGATAACAAATAAGAAAATGAAAGGAAAAATATAACAGTGAATGCCTAAAAGATGTGACCTATGTGACAACCTCACCGCCTCAAGAACTAAGTGAACAGAATCTGAATTATTTTAATTTTAATTTTGTGGTTGTCAAATTAAGCCCCTTAGGGTGCCAAATGCCCATATTCACCATCTTATTGCAGAAGCTGGTACTTGCAGAATGAAGTAGGAGGGTCTGTCTCCCTATTGTCTATCTGTCACCCCTGTTCTGCATGACATGCTTGAGACCAAGCTTTCTTCACGTCAGAGTTTCTGTCATATTTCACACTCAAGCAGTCACTAAGCCACTGGATCACTTTTCAAGGGTAAAATACAATTTAATAAACATTGAAGAAAACATCGCACTGCTTTTCTGTATGCTTACATAGGGAAGAAAAAAAGCCTCCCTGAAGAACTTCCATCCATTAAAGAGGAAGGAAGATACGTCTTGAATGCCAAGCGGAAAAGGAAAATTAGCTTAGCTAGGCAGACAGGCATTGCTTCCACCTGCTCAACATAGGAAACACGAAGTTAGCCAGCTCAGCTGTTCTGCAGAGGAAGCAACCTCAGGGGCCCCTACGCTAGCCTGAGGTAGAGAACTGAAAGCAACAAGGACAGGGCTTTTGAGTCTGGGGAAGAAAAGCCATAGTGGGAACCGGGACAAAGTTTTAATGCATCAATATTACATCTCATTCAAGGCACAAATCTGTCATCCAGATATTAGGTCTTACCTTTTTACCCCCTCTTAGATCTGTTTTCCTCCATTTATGCTAAAACTATGCTATCTTATTTTAGGTATATAAGAAATAATAGCATTTCATACTCTAGGAGAGAAAGCCTGAAGATAAGTTATTCAAATCCCCAAGCACTTAGAAAAGAATCGAAGGCTTTCTAACAGTAGATGTGTACAGTCTATTGAAAGGGATTGTGCTGTTTCCATGATAGGTATGACTACCACTTCTGACATCAAGGAGGACCCAGCTGATAAGCGGCTTCAGCTTGAGCTGTGTAAATGGGTGTGGGGACTGTGGAGTTTACTGAGTGAACCTGGAGGTTCTGGCTCACTCACTTTGGGTTGAATGCAGTTCCAGCCCTTACTGTATGATTCTTCTCAAGATCCTGAATCTCTCTGCACTCTTCATTTCCTCCTCCTCTGAAGATTGAATCTTCTACCTCTTGTATTGTTTCAATGATTACATAAGTGAACAAGAGTACAGTGCTTAGAATACAGTTAACATGTAATAAAAGCTAGTTAATTTGTATGCAAGTTAAGGTTGGTTCATTCACAATTATGTGATGCACTAAAATAATTAACATTTAGAAGTTAAATACAAGGCCAAAGAGATAGCTCAGCCAACTAAGCACCTGCTTAGGCAAGTGTGGGGCCAGGGGTTCAATCTCCAGCACCACCTGCTGCATTCCCACCCCCCTTCATGTGCTGAGCCAGCTAGGGAGACTGAACGTGCTGGCTCACACTTGTAATCCCAGCGCTGGGAGGCTCTACCAAATACATTTAAAAAAAAAAAGAAAAAGAAAGAAATTAAGTACAATAAAGTTTCACACTCCCAGAAATTACATGGTGAAATTGTGGAAGAGTCTGACATCTGTAACAATAAACGACTACACTTGCATATCTAATGAGAATCCTATAACTAATTTTATCTGTGAATATAACATGTTTTCACACATTGATAATATGCTTTTATTGGTTATACTTCTAATTTTTGCTTTGTAAAAACTTTGTTAGAATTAATAAGTTATTGCAAAATTGATTTAATGTTAAAAATCCTCATTTTTTCAAATAAATTTGTATGTACCTGATGAAATTACCTTCTCCATTCTAGAGAAGTAATATTTTTCCCAATCTAATTTCCTTGTTTGACAAGCGTATCTTCCACTCAGAAAACTTCACAAAGTTGTGTTTGAAAATACTTTTGTTTCTTGTTAAACAAAATAAATCTTCTAATTTTAATTTCTCTTCTTCCAGATCTCCTGTTGGCCATAGTGCTGGGTCAGTGCTGAAGCTCTTTACCATACTTAAGTATCTTAACGTGGAATGCGGAGGTCGCACAGGTTAGAATCCAGCCTACTGCTTAATGACTAAAAACCAAAAGCTCTCCAAGACCAGCGGAGGAAAGGAGCAGCCTGTGAAAGAAGGCAGCCCTTCTGCTCCTACCCCACTTCATATCCGAGGCTGACTTCTATTTGCCCTCATAACTTCAGTGTTGTGCTAGTCCTGTCATAGCATGAGAAGAGAAATGCCGCACTATTTATTGCTTCGTCATGTGCCTGGCAATATTTGCATAGTTATGATTTTGGCATAACTTTGTACATTTATGTTTCATACCCCAGACTCTTTCTTTGACTGAAAATCACCAGGCTGCCACTTATGAATGGCTCCTAAGCCAATGGTAAGCTGGAAAAGGACCTGGCTCGGAGAACCAGTAGCCATCATTTACAAAATGTGTGTTCCCAGCCAGCCCATTTAAAAGTGTTATTAGTCACTTTGTAAGGGTTTCAAGATTAGCAAACCCCAATAATAAAAGAACAGTTTTCTTCACTGTGCACAAACATATCCTTTTACTAAGCTGGACACCTACATTGATTTAAATGAATTTTTAGCTTCCAAATTATGTGCAGATGCTTGGACATAATGAAATATTAATTCAAAATCAACAAACTGCCCTTTAGTAATCTTTCACTATCAAGGCAAACGTTTTATTTAGAGCACTTGATTCTCACATATGGCAACCTCACAGTGGCATTAGGGAAACTGATTTCTTTGAGACCAGGAAATGTAAATAGCATGTAACCTTGCCATACAGGTAAAAGTGCTTGCCCTTAGCTATTACTTAGCCTGACCACAGGGCTTTCTGGAAACAGCAAAAGCTTTATAAGTGTCAGCTCATGGCTAAATCAATGTTTATGCATGATATACCTCTGAATAGCAAACACTTGCTGCCTGCAAGCTAAGCAATGTTTTTATCTGTTTGCCTATTTCTGGCTCTTCAACCACTGCACTGAGTGTTGCGAATCACATTTAGTAACAATTATCTGCTGGTATTTCATGAAAAGGAAAGTGGTGTGATTAATGAAAAGTGACACACACTGATTACTTTGTCATGCCAGTCTCCTTGGTGAGAGAGTGCCTCTGCTGAACCCGAGCCTGACCTCCCTTACCTTTAACAAGGTCAACGAGAACACTAAGTGCTTGGAAGCTTAGCTCCTGCAAATGCTCCAGGACGACTTAACGAAGTTGCCTCCACTAATGAACTGCAGGGTAGCCAATTAAATACAGTGACACGGCTTTCACCTCGGTAGTAAAGGTGGAATTGAAAACAAAAGATGCCATGTTTTCTATTGAATTGTGTAAATTATAAAAATGGGAGGTATGACATGGTGTTACTCTCTGTTCAAAGTAAATACAACAAACAAGTTGAAATATAAATTTCTCCAAATGCACATGATAATTTGTTTCAGCAGTCTCCCTTTCTAGTTTATATTACAGATGTTTTCCACCCCATTGCATGGATGGGAAGCTCTGATAGCATTCTTTTTCATTCCCTGTCCATGCAGAGCAAAGGCAGTGGCACCGCTACTATTAAGGGAACTTTACTTTTTACAATATATTTCTTGAAACCAAAAATAGTTCTTTTTTTTTTTTTTTTTGTAGCAATGCACTATAAGTAGATCACAAAATACGGAGGAAGGAAAAAAATGATAATCCTTGATGGGATTAAATATTTTAACAGGTTTTCTAGGATTTCCTTCAACTCTCAGTTGCAATTGACAAATCCAAACATGAGCAGGGAAGACACAATGAAGTGAGATATAGAACTGAACGGATTTCAGCAACCCTGAACAAATGCCGGGGTCTTCATGAGGTCATGTACCAAATATATTTGCTCCTCCCCTCATGGCCTACAAATTTTAGTACGTGATTCTTTTTTTGGATTAGTAATATTTACAACTCCATTTAGAAGCAACTGATTCTTTTTAAATTGATCAAAAGTGAGAAATGTATTTTCCGAGCAGCAAAAATTGCACATCATTTTGTCACCACTGTTAGGAGTGCTTTCTCACAGGGGAAAAAAAAAAAAAAAAAAAAATGACTCCGAAATAAAATAAGAATCAAACTTAGAAATGCTGACTTTCACTTCAAGGAGGCAATTTTCATGAGCATTTTATTTTCCCACATGTGATCTGCACAATCTAGCAACATTGTTTCATGCGGTCAATGTCAACTTTATTGGAAATTCTTGCTGATTCTGAATGGAAAGATGGAGCCACCACATGGGAGGATCACTTTTCACAAGAATTTTCTGTCCTCAAGGAGCATTTTCCAGAAAGAATGAGATAAAAGAAAACAAATAAATGTGCCTCATTAGGACTGGACTGCACTTGCTTGTCAAGGAGCTTTTTTTTGTTGTTGTTAAAAGAAAGAAAACAGTCCTTTTTCGGCGGTCTCAATTGTTCCTCCTCTTCTGAATTTAAGCACGGTACTTAAGCAGCCATTCATTAATCATGAAGGTTAAAGTCGTAGGTGCTAATTGTCTCACAGGTCGTATCCAGTTTCCTTTCTGCAATTATTAGAATTCAACTAGAGCTATAAAGATTTGGTTTGTAACAAAAGGAAACAAAACAGTGTCTATGTAAGGTGACTATAGGTTTATCTCTGATTCCGAGATTTAAAATGAAACTGTAAAAACCTATAGTTAGAGCCCTTGCCCTAAATTCTCTTCTCTATAGAAAAGAAATTATATTATGCACCTTTTTCACGTGTGAAAAGTCCTCAGCAGACAATTTTTATATGTTGTTGAACGATGATGTATTGGCCATGCGTCTACCTTGTTCCCTTTTCTCTGATGACTCTGAGCCTGAATCTGGATGCTGGGAGTCAGGTCCTGGGATGGATCCTGTTACTCACGAGATTTAGCCTCTAACATACCCTAAATTGACACTTTAAACTGGGTCTCACCAGTGTTCTCTGCTCTTCTGTTTAAAGGCAAATTTAATTCTCTAACACACTCTCCAACAAATCTTTCCTCAAATGAGTTTCTAAATCCAAACAAAATGTTAAAATTTATATTTATTGAGAGTTACTTAAGTCAATACTAAGGAAATGTTAAATAACACATTTATATTCTTATTTTTTTCCAGTTGGAATCTTGCTGTGTGGTGCAGGCTACCCTGAATGTCTGGGGTTCAAGCTAGCCTCCTCACCCAGTATCCTCACAGCTAGATATATAGGCACAATCCCAAACACAAGAGTTTTGCTTATTTTACCTTTAAAAGCAAGGTAAATCTGTGCACTCAGTGAATAATTGAAAAGCACTGTTTATGACAGTAAAATATCTAGATAGCATCTAAAATTTGAAGGTTCCTTTAAGATCATCTTGATTATAGTGGAATGGAAATATGGAAATTGAAACCCAACGAAGTTGGGCTATTTGCCAAGATCTTAATGTTAAATTTAGGCTGATTTAAGATTAGAATATTGATGTGCTTATTTACATTACAGTGTTGCATTTTCTTTTGTGTTTCTTTACTGCTTTTTTCTGTGTAAACACGAGACCACAAATACATTTTATTATCATCTCAGCATCACTGAGTAAGATGGCGACTATTCTGGAGTGTAGCTCTGCATTTGAAACATACTAGGGTGATTTTTCTAAAATAAAGCCTCTAAATGCATAGCTTAAGGGAAATGTATTTGTGGAAAAGTTTTTTAGCATTAAAATGCATGACTAAAAGCACCACTGAGACTGGAGTAGACAAGAGGGGGCATCCGTCTTTGGAATCAGGTGTCCCCAGTCCTTGGTTAGCTTTTGGCCTAGGGCACTTTATTTCTGTGTTTCAGCCTCTGGGTTCCTATTTACAGAGTAAGATGTCATAAATTCTATTTAAAGAACTTTTTGTCTTTGCTTTTCTTTATTTTTTAAAGGGATGGATCAGAAAATATACCTAACAGTGCCTTGCATGAAGTTGGCATTTAAGAAATGTTAATTTCTTTTTCTTTGTTTTTAAAAAATCAAGATAATCTGCTGGGAAATCTGATTATTCTGCACAGTTCACATATTAGTACTTAATAAAACAAATGAAGTAAAATTTGCACTGTAATATAACATTATAAAAGAGGAAGTAGAGACAGAAGACTTTTGAGATGTAGTTTGTGCCTCCACCGAGAGCTCCAAAAGGAAAGACCTGCAGCCTGACCAAAGGCGGGCCTCTAGGGCAGGAGCCTTGAGTCCTAATCCAAGAGACCTTCCTGGCCTCCAACGAGCAGTAACTAGGTGCCTGCCACAGTTAGTCCACTGCAGAACAAAATGCTACGCTTGTCTTAGGCCCAAACCCAGCTTCATTTGAAAGATTCTTCACACCCATAGTTCTGGACTTGAAAATGCTTAGCAATATCAAACAGTGATATTAGTAGTCAGAAGCTCCTAATGAGTTGGAGGAGGGATGAAGAGATGAAAGTTACAGCCTTCAAAAATGAACTGAGAAACTGTGGTATTTATATGCAGTGGAGTACTACTCTTCCATAAAGAAAAATAAGCTTGAATCATTTGTAGAGCAATGAGTGACCTACATTGGGGCCATATTAAGTAGAATAAATTAGATTCACAATTTTAAATATCATGCGATTTTTCCTAAGTGAGAAACCCACAATATAAATATAAAGCAAAGTTAAAGAGAGATCATAGGAAATAAGGAGATAGATCTTTTGCCATATGAATAGCACCAAGGGATGGAGGATGAGGGAAAGGAGCAGAAGGGAAAAGGAATGGAAACAGTGGAGAAGGGCTGTGCATGTGTTCCAACTCTCTATGGCGAATGCACCCATTACATACCACAAACATGTACTTCCAAAAAGTATAAAAGACAAGAAATCCATGCTTTTCAAACTGTCTGTGTTCTTCACGCTTCCCATATTCTAAAAACTATCCCTTCATTTATGACCTTCCCAAGACACTGTACTCTCACTTGCACCTTCCTCTGGGGATCTTTCTGGGGCTTGAGGACTGAAATGCAAAGAGCCTATGTACTAACCTTAAAAGATCTGAGTTCGTGGTCTCCCTACAGGTCACTAGGTATCATTCTCTATGCTTAGATTCTTGGGCAGACACCTCCTCACTCGCAAGAGGAAACCATGCTAATTCAGTATAGTTAGTTATTTGTTGGGTATGAGCCAAGCCCAGTGCTAGACATTGGGAATTTAAAAATAAATCAAATTTGGCCCATAACTTGAAATTTCATCCTAATCAGATATTTATTGAGAAGACATGAGAAGTGACAAATAAAAGTACTGCATATGAGAAGTTGTGATGTAAGATTATGTGTGCATAAATCTGTGGTGTTATTAGAGGAGACAAAATGTTTCATGTTAATATGTTTAGTGACAAGATCAGAGGGCATTCCTGATACATGTCTTATGTGCGCAGCATATTACTGTGGCTTTCTGGAGACAATCTTCCCTTTATTCAATACTTTGGTGAATAAATGTCAGGTAATAAAGGAAATATTGATCAGAGAGGGACTAGAGGAAGTCGCAAGTTGGCCATGTGAAGAGGTGTTGCCTTCTGTCTGCTGTGTGCTGCTCCTCTCATGGTGACTTACATTATCGTTACAAGATTTCTATTGTACATGCTGTAAAACTACAATCTAGTCAGCTAAACTGTCTCATTCTATTAGTTCTTAAGGCACACTGATATCTGTAATGTAATTCTATCAGTCTTACGATTTACAAGGTTGCCTTGTCATGAATTATCAGGATAGTAGTCTTTGAAAATGGAAACATGTGTCCACTTCAAGGGGACTCATTTGTGGAGGGCGTCACTTGCCATCATTAGTCCTTAAAACTTTTCCAGAATAGTAAAAACATATCAAAACTTGTGTGCAAGTGTTATTTTAGTCACCTATATTAAAACCCCAAAATTCTTTCTTTGCATTCAGTGCTTATCCTAGAAAAGATTGGAGTCATTATTTCCTTGGCATACAGAGTTAGTGTTCCTCAGAAGGTGGCAAATGGCATGGCCAAGTCTCATTTACTTGGCAGATTAGCAGATTAGTTTTTTAGAGCTGTAAAGTTACCTACTTTGCCTAATGAAGTACTTTGTTAACATCAAGGAAACTTTTTCTCTGCCCCCATAGAAGCTGAAAACCTTTGAAACCAAATCAATTACCTGTCCATCTAAAGATGTGAATAGATAAATGTTCTAAAGAAGCTCCTACTTTTAGCATCATAATAAGGAGCAGTAAAGGACATATCAATAGGGGACTGGGGAGATAGCTCAGGGGCACAAGTGCCTCCTTGGCAAGTACAAGGTTCTGAGTTTGATCCCTGGTTCCACAAAAAATAAATAAATAAATAAAGGACATATCAATAAGAACAAAGTTGAATAATCAAGCTAAAGTCAAGGAAGATCATTATTATCATTATTATACTCTCTTGTGAGACCCCTAAGTATTAGCTATCATAGATTTAAATATTAAGTAACTAATAAAAACATATTTTAAAACTACTTTTAATTGATTCAGAGATTACTTGTGATTTTGAATTGTTTACATCACTGTGTCCTCCCTGCTTCAGTGGGTCCAGTCCCCAAGAACTAAGTCTATTTGTGGAATTTTCTTCCTGTAAATTCTGGATTATTATATAATGTTACAGTTGGAGGGACAGAGGCTATCTTTAGCTATACACATCCTAAAAATTTGTAAAAGAAAGACTATTTTGATTATTCCATATTAATTATATAAGTAATTTACTAGTACAATGTCTAGGCAAACAGCAATTGCTAGGCTATTGAAAATAGATAGTCAATTATATGGAATAGAATGAAAGGAATAATCCCTTTTATACTTCAAATTTTTTCCATGACTTCTGAAGTGAGCCAAGTGCTCACAGTAGCATCAAAAAATTAGCCCATCCCAAGCCTAATTGTGAGTTGGGATGTAGTGGACAGAGAGGCTAAATACTAACTTTGAAGGAGCTTTCCTTTGAAGTTAAGATGATGGGCAAATGTATTAATACTAAAGTAGAAGCATAATTTTCTTCTTCAATGGTGGACAAAATCACAAGATATCCTTTGTTAAACGTATTTCTCTCTTAAATAGGTGAACTGCAGGTAAGCTGTAAGATTAGGGTAAGAAGTTGGTTAGTGTGAAAGCAAAACTATGTCTATTGCATTTGAGGACACATTCTCTATGGCTGCTCCACCCTCTGGCTAGGTCGTATGTGTGTATCCAACTGATGCTAATTTACCTCCACTAAAAAACTGTTTCTTGAATATCAGTTTACCTACAAATACCCACAACTAACCTACTCATTCTTTGAAAGTGAGGATTATGTCACATCTACCTGTAGAAACACACACACACACACACACACACACACACACACACACACACACAGACAAAAAAAAAAAAACAGAAAACAAAACAAAAACAAAAACTACAAATGAGTAAAACAATAACGGCTCTTACAGTTGTTCTTTAAGAAGACAATTAGGTGATCCAGTGTCTACTAGTGCTTTCTAGGTGCAAGACTATTCTTACGCCCACTGCTCTATGCAGGGAGAAAAAACTTCCCTAGTTATTTCCCTAAGCAAAGATTTCCAGAAGCACATGCTGTTGGTATCTGGCCATCATGATTGGCTTTCAGAGGGAAGGCTGAGTAATTTTGTCCAGATTCCCATTGCAAAATCTACTCGGATTCACAAGCTTAAGCTACCTGAGCTTATGAAAGGAGAGCACATACATTCTTTTTCTTTCTTGAGAGAAAAATAAAGTTCACTTTTCTACTTCTTTTCCAAAGTCAGATCAGGAGCCCACTTAGCTGAAGTCTTCCTGAATGTGTATGAACCTGGTCTGATGAGAATGTACCAGTCTCTGTAGGAGATTCCCCCAGGGTGTCTAAGCAATGTGTGGACAGTGATAATTAACCCACAAAAGTAAAACTGACAGTGATGGATCTGATTAGATACAAATAAATCAAACAAGTCACCTCTGAAGGTTTGCGAAATCTCTAAGACAAGCCATAGAGTCATGGCAATTTTGGGATTTAAAAATAGACATTTAATGGCCCAACAGACTGAGCCCTATCCATGTAGTATTTGGGATAGCTAGGTCACACTGAACTACAGTACACCTCTTTACAGATCACCTTCAGTTCAAACGTTTGCAAAGGATCACCACTGCGCACCAACTGTGGGCACTGTGTGTTGGTGCTGTTGGTGGTCTACACAGTCACACTTGCACAGATGGAATTGAGAACACAGAGGAGCATCTGCTGGATAGCCCCTTTGGTTCCTAATGTCTTCGCCCTCAGAGGGGACCCTTATCCGCCAGAGCTCCCCACATAGTGTTTATTCAAGAACTTAACATTGTCATCACATTCTATCCTTCTCTGTAGATTTGGCTAAGGGAGACTCAGAAAATCACTCATAGCTAATTAGAGGGTGGGTTGATATTTTACCAAGGGATTTTAGTAGTACTATTATGAAAAAAATAGAGTTGAATTTCTAATGACACATTTCAGTAGCAGCAAAGACATTCTGGTGTTCTTTACTCCCCTATCCCCTTTTGCATGCTCTTTCCAGACATAGATCCTGACCTGCGTAGGATACTTGCCATTAATCTGATAGTAAGATGTTAATATTTCACATCTGTATTTACTATGTGTGCATCCAGTGGCACACATAGTTAACGCAATGCCTGTTATGGTTTGTATCTAGTTGTCCAACCAAAGCCTCATGTAAATCATGGGGCTGTCAAGTACGCAGCTCGAGGGGCAGGGCCAAAGGACCATGGCGGGGCTTGAGGGGCGGAGCCAAGAGAGGCGCCCACTGTTAAACTGACAGCAAGTGCTGTCAGAGGCGGTGTCTTGGAGGTATGGAGTGAATAATCCTGGACAGGTTGGAGTAGAGTCTCAAGGTCTTGCTATGTAATTCAGGCTGCTTTTATTATGAAATCTCCAGTGACTGCGAGCTAAATAAACCTTTCCTTCCCTAAGCTTATGTGTTGGGTATTTGTCCCAGCAATGAGAGAAAAGTAACTAAGACAATGCCAATCTAAAAACATGGATTATATACAATAAGATTAACAAGTAAAATCTATATGCTAATGACCTCCATGAGTGAGAGAATATGTGCCAGGAATATTTATTTTAAAATAAAACACTAAGTTAAATGTATCTTACTTGAGTTTTATGGTAGTAATTATCCTGAACATCATTCTGTAACCTAAAATCCTAAAACATGACTCAGGTAGTGTTCCTTATTGATTGCAAAGCCTGACAGCTTGTATGCTAGCCCCTCAGACCTACAAATGATAAGCATAAGGCAACACGGTGAAAATTAATTGTGTATGCCAAACACTTATTCAACAGTGACTCTTTTGTAGAATGCTTGAATATCTCTACTTGAGCAAAATTTGCCAAGTTGATTATAAATGTGATATCTTACCTCTTAATACATTTTACAATTTGCACATAATGGTTCCAAGGGAACTTGTAAACTATAGTAAATCATAAAATTCATTTTGCTTTGCATCAATTCATTCATCCATGCACCAACTAATCACCTCATTTCAAAATTCAATAAACCTAAATACCTGGATTTATGATACTTTGTCAGAATTAACCAGGGAATATCAACAATGTGGAATTAGAAGTCTATTGCAACTTAAAGACAAGCACCTAGTTGAAAACAATTAAAAAGACTCAGCAGCAATAATTATATCCACAGTGTTAGCAAATAAAATAAATTAAAACCGATTTAATTTCTGCTCTGGGAGATGGGGGGGAAACATAGAAAAGTCTTAATTTAGTCACTAAAACCATTGATGTTGTTTGGAGGCAAAACTTTAAGTGACTGTGAATTGGGTTTGTAGTATTAACTGTTTTTAATTGGAAATAAAAATACACACACAGGTGTATTTATACAGAATGTGCTGGTCTATATGTAGTATAATGGTCATAGCAGTTCTTGAAACTTTTATATTCTTTACGTGAGTTTTGATAGTATAGAGCTTCTTGCAGGATTTATTTCTACAGAACCCATTTTCCACGCCATTCCATTATATAATGGGAAGAAGACTCTCCCCCATTTGGACAAGTTGATACACAATTCAGGGCCCCTCCCGGGTAGAAGTGCATTTTGCAGTCATTTATACAAGAAGTCATTTGCTTTTCAGCTTAAACACTAGGTTTTGATTTATAGCTCTTTTATAGAAAAGTAATGCTGGTAACTAAACGTAAGGGCTTGTGTGTATATATCTAAGCACATGCATGACATTGAATTGGGGAGCCAGAGAGAAAAAGTACAGTGGTCTTTGATTTCAGTTAAAAATGAAGTTTATTTGATAAGCTTTAGCAGAATAATATAGGTTCAACTGTTATTTTATTCATTATTGTTTAGTGTAAGTTCAAATTAATATTTGTGCTAATAATCACAATGGCTGACTCTGCATTTGATTATTAATGTTTTCTTATTAAATTTTTCTTGCAAGCCTAAATTGATATAAAGAAGAAAAGAACAGGGATGAAAATCCATAGAGCATATAGTAAAAAACACAGCCAAAGAATAGAGTAGTCCTATAGTTCTTGTTAAAAAGCCTCAAAGAGGCATCTGATTGTTAGAGTCACAAAAGGTCTGTAGGGTTCTGTTGCCCCTTTAATTAAATTCTTAGAAGTAATCAGATGCAAAATGATAAATGGCAAAAAGAGAACACACCACTGCTGAATAATTTTATCATTCATACCTATAACTGTCAATCCAAGAAGGGCTATTTTTTATCTGTCACCTAAATCATAGGAGCGGGTACCTTTTTCTGTGATTCATGTTA
>PVKN010023594.1:0-14736 GCA_004027915.1 Capromys pilorides
AAAAACACCCTATGACCAGGTGAGGTGTAGAAGGGGATAGCTAGACACCAGAGCCACCAGCTGGCATGTTTGTAGCAGGGCAGTGGCTGGCTTGGTGGCAGCTGGCGTACCAGCTGGGATATATGAGGTTGTGTTAATCACCATCCTTGTTGCTGAAATAAAATACTCAATACCCAGAACTCAAAGGAAAAGAGGTTTATTTGCGCTCATGTTTTAGAAGTTTCAGGCCTTCATGGTCTGCTGGGTCCAGGCAGAAGCAGCATGGCACAGGGCCTGGTGGAAGAGAGCTGTTCACCTTATGCTGGACAGGAAGCAGGGAAGGAAG
The DNA here is from genome assembly GCA_004027915.1 of Capromys pilorides. Taxonomy (NCBI): domain Eukaryota; kingdom Metazoa; phylum Chordata; class Mammalia; order Rodentia; family Capromyidae; genus Capromys; species Capromys pilorides. Next base: position 326 of record PVKN010023594.1, read on the forward strand.
GGAGGATGGATGAGGAGGGTCGCCCCTCCACTCCAGGCCAAGCCTCAGTGAGTGGCTCCACCCAGGCCTCCCTCCTAGTAGGAGCCCACAGTAACCCCCACAATCCAGATGCAGGAGGCTTTGGGGCCACTTTAGATCTAAAGCATAAAATGGGTGCTACAGAATTAATTCATGGTTGGCAGGCAACAGCTCCAGGCAGCCCTCAAACAGCAGGGCACAGCCCTCATCAGGGGCATTGAGACTGCTCTCATGCTGAGCTGGACCTACGAGCCACGGAGTGGCTGCAGCTTGGAGAGGATAGTGTCTTCTGTGAGAGTGACACAAGTAGCACTTGGGGCTGGCATCGGTGGGAGGACCAGGCCACCAGTCCCCGTCTTCATGGCGGTCATGGAGAGCCTGCTGGCCTCAGAAGAAGGGGCTTCAGGGCCACTGCCAGCCTGTGTCATCCCCTGGCCCCAAGAGCCTGCTGCTCTCCCCACACCATCTCCCTGGAGGATGCTCCCTGGGACTGTGCTCAGGTTCCCTAAGGGCCAGCGCAGAGCCCTGCTGGGCACTGTGTCCCTCACATGGGTGCTGAGCTCAAGTCCCATCCTGCTCATGCTGGGGCTGCCCTGTGGGTGCCTCCTCCTCGGGCTGCAACATGGCATGCCCACCCAGCTGCCTCGTGCACACTGCAGCTTGCCCTCTCCTCACAGTCACCCGTAAGCTCTGCAGCCTGGACAATGGCGACTGTGAGCAGTTCTGCCGGGAGGTGGAGAACTTGGTGGTATGCTCCTGCGCCAAGGGCTACACGCTGGGCGACAACGGCAAGTCCTGCATCTCCACAGGTAGGAGGTGGCCAGCTGTACTGCAGGGCTCACCACTCAGTGGGCGGTGCCAGGGGCACTGTTCAGATATGAAGGTCTTGCGTCTGGAGCAGACCAGTATCCCAGGGACCCAAATCCACTGGCAGATGTATTTCCTCATCTGCAGGCTGGGTGAACAGTGTCATTTCTGGGCTGGATATGGCACTGCCCAGGCCTGGCCACTGGTATCCCTGACCACTTATTTGCAAGGACCCTGGGACTGACCTCTGGGGGGGAGACCTGGGCCCAGGAACTTGGCTGCCACAGCCAGATGGCTCAAATGGGCACTATCCTGGGGAGAGGCGGCCTGCCCTGGTGGTGAGCAGTCTGAGGACACTGGAGTCTACTCAAGTCCTGCCAGCTACCCACAGAGGGAGTCAGCCAGGTGGGCATATCACATCCCTTTGCACTCCGCTTCTCAGTGCAGTTGCAGGGACCTACAGGGAAACAGTCCCAGCGCAAGAGGATAGCCTGTCCCCCAGGTCCTGCCCCAGGCCTGGCCCTGCCCTCCCAGGAGTGGGCCATGTGTGCAGTTCCTCACCAGGGCTGCTGTGTTCTTGCAGAGGCCTTCCCCTGTGGGAAGCTCACAGGGCCACAGGGACGCAGGAGGAGGTCAGCGGCACAGGGCACCAACAGCAGTGAGTCAGTCCCTGATAGTGTCGTGCTGGAGCCAGAGCCCCTGGACGACCTGAGTGCCACCGAGGACCCTTCCACCCTCCTCTACTTCAACAGCTCGGATACTGAGACAGCAGACAACGACCTCGTGCGCATTGTGGGCGGCCAGAACTGCAAAGAGGGGGAGTGCCCCTGGCAGGTGACTGGGCTTCACTGGGCCATACTGGCAGCAAGGGGGGCCTCAGACTGGGCCCAGGGAGACTGCACCCTGTTGCAGCTTCAGGAGCCCCAAACTGTGTGCTCTGGCAGCTGGGACATCTCACCACCCTGTGCCTGAATGACATGGGGCACAGACACAGACCACCTCTTCTGAAGGGGGGGACCCTGGTGGTCCTGGCCCCATGTAGGCACCTGTTGGCAAGGGTAAGGAAGGTTTACAGTCCTTGATTCATTTCTAATGCAGTCATTTTTTTAACCAAAACATCTAAATCCCAGAGGCAGAAAATACCTTAGAGAAAAAGCACATCTATCTATGTTTGAGGTTTTTTTAAAAAACTCATTGATTCCTGATTTGGATAAGGGCTACCACATTTAGAAAAAACACATGAGACCTCATATCCCTTTGAACTCCCTATAAATAATGATTTCTAAGAGAGCCTCTCTCAAATACCATGTGGAACATATTTGTGAGAGATAGTTGCTCTTTCCAGTTCAGTTTAACCAGATGCCTGGTATTTTCTTGGCAACCCTCACTCAGGCCTGACACACTGGCCACCAGCCACCCAGTGGCCACTCAAGGTTGAACAGCCACCCAGTGGCTCCTTGGACAAGGAGCCACAGCACAAAGCCATTCCTGCTCTGCAGTTGGCCGTTGACGAATCCCAGTGTCTTTGGCTGGGGGCTGGGTGTGCAGGGTATGAGCTCACAGACGTGAGCCATTGTCATCTAAGTCCCTACACATGGCAGGTGCTGTGGGCATCAAAGGGGCTGTGGATGGAAGGAGGACCCTACACAGAGTACATGGCCCCCAAGCCTGGGCTGGCTCTGCAGGCAGGAGGCCAGGGGTCTCGAGTCTGGTTCTGAGGGGGGCAGGGTGCAGGACAGGCTGGCCACCAGCATGCAGACCCTCCTTGGTTGGCAATGCAAACGTTTTTTGCAGGCTCTGCTTGTCAGTGAGGACAACAAGGGCTTCTGTGGGGGCACCATCCTTAACCAGTACTACATTCTCACTGCGGCCCACTGTCTCCACCAAGCCAAGCGGTTCACAGTCAGGGTAGGTAAGTGACACCTGACCTCAGGGGGCACTGTCATGGCTGTCTCCTAGCAGGACCATGGGTATGGATGGGGACACTGGTGGGAACATTCGCTAAAGGCTGGGGGCAGGGAGGGCAGCTGCAGACTCCATAGAGCACTCCCAGCCCCTACCTCGCTGGGGCCTGCCAGAGGCCTCGGACTCCACACCTCACTGGACACTCCTTGCCTTCGAGTCCCTTCTCCAGGAGCCACCTGGCCTCCTTCTCTCCTCATACTGCCTCTCTCTAGCAGAATCTAGAGCCATCCAGTGAAAACCCAGTGCAAGCCACAGATGTGATGTGAAAATCTGTGGTCATCTTAAATTCTCTAATACACTTTTTTTGGTGGGGGCGCTTTTGGAGCCAGGGTCTCACTATGTAGTTCAGGCTGGCCTTGAGCTCACTTTTGTAGCCCAGGCTGGTCTCAAACTCACAATAATCCTCCTGCCTCAGCCTCCCAAGTGCCAGGATTACAGGTGTGTGCCACCATGCCTGGCTGCTAGCACACATTTAATAGGCAAAGAGAGGGTAACGTTAGCTTTGATATCGTATCTCCCTTAATCCTGTACATCCAAAATGTTAACATCACACTGTGTAATTAAACAGAATAAACTACAACTATGATTAAGACATCAGTGTTCTCCTTTCCACGGTGAGTCTGATGTGCATCCATGCTGGGTGCTGGCCAGGGCACTGGGGCTGGTGGTGTAGCCCAGTGAGGACCTGCACAGCATGGCCAGTGCCCACTCAGGGCATCCACTGAGAGCGCAAGCAGTGAACAAGCTGTGTCTCACACACTCTCGTTGCACTGGGGAAGAGCGGGGGAGGCTGGAGGCTGCTGGGTTTTGTTTCTTCTCAATTTCTTATGTTCCTAAGGCTTCAAACATGACCACATGCTATTGTTCAGTAAAAATGAACAAATTAATACGCTTGCTTAGAAGTATCCACTGTGCAGATGCGGGACCCAGGGCTCCATCTTGGTGGGTTTTCACCCCTTGCAGGTGAGCGGAACATGGAGGAGGAGGAGGGCAATGAGGTGACGCATGAGGTGGAGGTCATCATAAAGCACAACAAGTTCAACTTCCACACCTATGACTGCGACATTGCAGTCCTCAAGCTGAAGACGCCCATCACCTTCCGCATGAATGTGGCCCCTGCTTGCTTGCCACAGAAGGACTGGGCGGAGGCTACGCTGATGACGCAGAAGACAGGCATCGTGAGCGGGTTTGGGCGAACCCACGAGAAGGGCCGCCAGTCCAGCACCCTCAAGATGCTAGAAGTGCCCTACGTGGACCGCAACACCTGCAAGCTGTCCACTGGTTTCACCATCACACAGAACATGTTCTGTGCGGGCTACGATGCCAAGCTGGAGGACACCTGCCAGGGGGACAGTGGTGGCCCCCATGTCACCCGGTTCAGGGGCACGTACTACGTGACAGGCATCGTCAGCTGGGGAGAAGGGTGTGCAAGGAAAGGGAAGTTCGGGATCTACACCAAGGTCACGAACTTCCTCAAGTGGATTGAGAAGTCCATGCGGACCAGGATAGGCCCCAGGCCAGAGACCCTAGCACCAGTCAAGCCTGCCTATTAAAGGATCTGCTGTGGGCATCCATGAGGCTGAGGCTGGTTCTGTGTGACACCGTTCCTGAGCAGGGCCACTCCCAGGGCAGCTGCTCACCGTCATACTTAAACCTCCCTGGTCGACCCTCCATGCCTATCATCCATCTCAAACCATGCTGGGGACCCCACAGGGGTGTGAGCTTTGGACAGGGTGAGGCCTCTGCTCTTGCTGGGATGGAGCCAGGCTTGCCCCAGGCTGACTCTGTTCTTCCAGGACCTGACAGCCTTGAGTAGTCAGCCAAGCCTGCCGGGCGTGGTGGTGCACACCTGTATTCCTAGCTACTTGGGAGGCTGAGGTGGGAGGGTTGCTTGAGTCCAAGAGTTTTGAGCTGCAGTGTGCTATGCCAAGCAGGTGTCTGCACTAAGTTCGACATCAATATGGTGGCCACCCGGGAGCAGGGACCACCGGATTGCCTAAGGAGGGGTGAACCATCCCAGGTCGGAAATGTAGTCAGCCAAGCATTATCTGTGGTTAGGAGTCCACGCAGGCCCAAGGCCCTTGTCCAGGACTAGGGTAAGGCAGGGGTCCCAAGCAGGTTAGGAATAGCCTTTCCCCTGGGGGTGACCTTGGCCAACAAAGCTGGGCTCCTGCAGTGGCCTTACCCTGGCACTGCCTGTCAGCCTGGGGATGGGTCCCTGCTGCTTCCTGGAACCTCCTCATATCCCCTCAAGTCCCTGGAGGAGGGTGCTGGTGATGGGGCATGAGGGGCCCCCACGCGCTGTGCTGACCAAGCATGGTCCTGGGCCCTGCGTGCTTGTGGCAGACAGAACCAGCCATCCAGAAGGGCCTGCCAGCAATGCCCAGTCCTGGCACAGTTTGCTTTTACATCACCTTGCTAAGCAAAGTTCAAAAGTTCCAGTGCAAAGCTCCCAGATAGCCCAGCACGATGTAGTGTTCTGTAAACAGATTTTGCAAGGTTTGGAGAAATCAGTGTGGACTGTTCTCTGCTTCCCAGAACTGGGTCTGAGGGGCGCAACCCACGCCAACCCTGAGGCCTCAGGCACTGGCCATTGTCCCACCTGCTTCCCTCTGCCTCCTGCAGGGCATGTGCCCTTTGGGGACATCATCCAGGCCACAGTGACACAGGGCCCATCCAGCCTCCCAAGGCAAACCAGCCAGGATCCTGTTTCTAGGAAACAGAGGTCATACAGGTCCAGAGGACTTCAAGTCAATGTCCCATCTGTCACCATCTGTGCCCTTCATGGCTAGCCCATCACAAGCAGATTCATGAACATGTGTATCTTGGGTACTGAAAGGCAATGGGGCCCACTAGGGACAGGGTAGGAGACGTTTGTGGCCCAAAGGGCACAAACAGTATCTGTTGTGGCCCATCCAAAAGAGGGTCCGACCTCAGAAGATAGGCAGGGCAGGGACACAGGGACTCTAGCACATCGGGCTGTTCACCCGCTTTGTGAGTCTAGGGCTCGGAGGGTGGCAACTTCTGTGCTGCCAACTCCTGTGTCCTTAGCAGTGTCCTCCCTGTGAGTACTGCTTCCTTCACCAGGAAAATAGCACATTGATTCTGCTTCGTCACCCCATGTTCAGGAGCTGCCCGGGGTCAGGGCTGGTGTCATCCAGACAGTGACGAGGTGGTGAAAGCCTGTGGGGAGGCAGCAGGTGGGAAACCCTGCCTGGTTCTCTGAGGTGAGCCTCTGGGTGAGCCCGTGACAACACTGCCAAGGTCCATGGCCCCTGCCGCTGTTCCGGTGCAGTGGAACCCTGAGGAAGAAGCAAGAGATGTGTGTCAGGGGTCGCTGCAGCAGCAGGGCTCTGAAGAACACTGGGCCCCGGTGTACCTGGCCTGCAGGTGGAGGTCGAGGGCACAGCCCTGGGCCCGGGTGCCTTCCATCTCAGGGCAGGATGCCCAGGCTGCAGAGGAGAAATCAACAGTGGGGCTTACAGGGCAGGGATTTGGGCTCGTGGGCCTGCAACACTCACAGCAGCCTTGGGCAGGTGAGCGGCACGAGTCTCCATTGCGAGGAGGGTCAGCGAGAGGAGACACTCTCTGGGGCTTCAGAGCCGTACCATAGCAGGAGCCACTAAAGACTGTAGCCAAGGTCAGCCTGACAGGACAAACCCTGGGGGATGGAGCCAGGACCAACTGCTCTAGCGCTCTGCCCTGATGCCTGCCACACACTGGGACTCTCCACATCAGGAGGCCAACACTGGGTCTCCCTGGACACAGCACCAGCCAGACCTCATCATGGGGGACATTAGGCAATGCAGGCCAAGGGCAGCCTGGGCTCCCAGTGTCCACGTCAGCAGAGCAGAGATGGCAGGACATGGCATCAGATGAGATGCAGGGACCAGCGGCTATAGTGGGAGAGAAAGGCCCGCTGGGCATGTACACGTGATGAGCACTTGCCATAGGGGCCAGGAAACAAGAGTGAGGGGAGACAGGGCTGCCCTTTTGGGGGGGGTCAGATGGGCAGCATTCAGGGGACATCACCCGGTCCCAAGCACCATCCTAGGGCTCAAAGTCATGCTGTTTTCATGACTGTTCCAATCACTGCTCATGTGGTGTCCTTGCGGCAGGTGTGCAGGCCTGATAGGAGGAGGGGGAGACCCTGACAGGGTGGACCCCGATGGGACCCAAAAGACCAAGAGGAGCTGGGTGGGGGCTATCCCCAAGGAGGGGCTGTGTGGCAGAGCCATGTGTGGCCGGGGTGTGGTGGGAGGGAGGATTTCCTGGCCCAGGGTGTCCCCTCAGCAGGGTCTCCCATAGCCAGCACTGCCTTGACCTCCAGACCCTACTGGTCGCATCATCCACACAGGCTCGGCACAGACCAAGGGTGCAAAGTTGCTCCTGGAGCCTGAGGAGAAAGATAGCAGGGGCCAAGCGCTCTCTTCACATGGGAGGGCAAGCCCCCAGCCTTGACAAAAAGGGTCAGGAGAAGCCAGTCCTGGCCTCAGACCACCACGCTGGACTTTGATCACTCCTAATACAAGAGTTTCCAAGACACTGCCAAGCCCATGGTGGGGTCAGCATCAACCCCCACCCCAATTCCCAGAGGAAAGCAAACAGCCACCCAGCCTGTGTGCACGAAGTGGAAGCTGCAGAGGACCAGCAGGGAGACTCTGGAAAGAGCCATAGGGGATCAGCTCAGCACCTTCTGCTACACATACCTCACCACAGTGAAAAGCACTTTATTCAAAATGCCAGTGATCACACAACAAAAACAAAAAAAGCCAAGACCCCAGACCCTAAATACCGAGGCTAGCAGGGTGCTCCGGCCTCTGGACAGGGACAGCAGTGGAGGCTGAGCAAGTGCAGCCCAAAGCCCCCAAGGGCAGCCCAGACCCATGCCCTGGACCCCAAACACAGTGAAGGAAGGGGCTGGTAGCACCACACTGACTCACAAGCACTGGCTGAGACAGTGGAATGCAAGACCCCAGCTGTGTTTCCCTACAGCTTTTCTCCTGTGTCTTGCTGTGCTTCCCACAGTCTTAGGGTGGTGTCGCATGGATCTGGCTCGGGGAGTCCAAGGCTCACATTGTTATGGTGTGAATCAGAAAGACCCCAAATCTTCCTGAGCTCAGAGGCCAAGCTTTGAGAATGTGATTGCATCACGGGGGGTCACACTCACCAGTGGACTGGGTCACCCTGATATGGACACTAGAGTAGTGTCTAGTGGGAGGAGATAGCCCCCAGGGCATGGCCTGGGCGTTCCCATCTCCCTCTGGCTCCCCGCATTTCTCTGCTTCCTGTCTTCTGTACCTCAACAACTTCTCTACCAGGTGCTCCCATTACACCTTCTTGCCTTGTCACCAGCTGACTGTAGAATCCAAATGTTGCAGAAGACCATTGATCAAACCAAAGACTCTTTGCACTGAGGAGCTGGCAGGCGACTTTACTATGCTTGCGGGCTGGGGAAGCAGAGGCTCTAATCACCAGGTGGAGCCAGGTGTGAGCTCAGTTTCAACAGGGTTTGTGAGCGGGAAATACAAAGCTGATGGCACGTTATTCCACGATTGGTTACACAGAATACAAGAACCGCATCATTGTCGGGCAGGTTTGTGCAGGAGCATGCTGGGTGGGAGGGGCCTGAGGCGAATAGGTAGAGCAGCACATGTCCTTGTTGGGGCTGGTCTCCCCAGGCGAGCTTCGAGGTCCTTGAAGCAAGTTGAAGTCACTGCATACGCTTAAAACACAAGCAGGACACAGTTGGACCCCATATGTTGCTAAGGAGGAATATCTGGGCCTAGACAGTCAAGGCCCATTCAGTCAGTTAACTAAATTTAGCTCATTAAGGCCAAATGAACACAGCGAGCTACCGTTTAACAGGCAGCTGGAGCCTACAACTGAAGGCCCCCAAGTGAGCGGTGAGTCCTAACTTGGGCCTGCAGGGCTGCTAGTCTGTAAGTGCCTTAGAGAAACGTGATCCCAAGCAACCCCTGCTCCTGTAGATGGTGGCTGTCAGGTAAGGCATCCCAGCATGCAGAGAACGACGACTAATCCATGGCCAAGCAGACAGCAGAGGAGTGATGCCTGGCCTCGGGGAACTCGCTTCCCTGAAGGTGAATCCAGGTGGCAGCAGGGGAGGGGACAGCACAAGACACAAATGCATTCAAGGAGAACTGGGCCCCCAGGCAGGCATCAGGCTGCAGCTCTCTGTGAGATGGACACTGCTCGAGTTCAGAGATGCTGGGCCACGAGGAAGGCCTGAGAGCTGCAGACACGTGGCTATATTGGGACACAGTGAGGTCATAGGATGGGACAACAGGGACACACGCGGGAGAGGTGATCATGTCCAGTTCTGCACATTTCTGTCAACAGCTGCATCTGGAGACCTACATAGCAGATGCACAGAGCGGGGCAGAGAGAGGTGCCCATAGCTCCTGGGCAGGAAGGACTCCACAGCATCCAGACCTTGGGGCACCGCATCTGTGGGTCTCTCTGTGGAAGGCAGACCTGGGCGTGGAGCGCAGGTCCTGGGCGAGGAGTACGGGCGGCTGAGCAGCTTGAGCTGCTTCACTTGCTGCAGGGCGCTTGTCCCAAAGCTGCTGTCTCGGAGACGGCAGACGAGAGAAACCAAAGCAATGCGGAGCACATTTTGGAATGTTTGTGTCCCCCCAGATCCGCATTTGGAAACCTGATCCTCGCCCCAGTGTTGTCAGGAGGAGGGGTCTCGGGCCACAATCTGTACTGAGGGTCAAGGGTCAAGGGCTGGTGCCATCCGGTCTGGTCTGCAACTCGGGCCCCTTGTTCTCAGGCTTCTGGCCTCCAGAACTATGAGGCACAGGATGTGGGTGACGTGATCCAGCCTTTGTACCACGACCTGGGCCCAGTGGGCAGGCCAGTCACCCAGGGAAGGACTCTCATGGGGACCCAGCGCAGCACTGCTAGGCCGAGCCCTTGTCTGGTTTCCTGTTTCAAAGCAGCTCTTCCTGGTTCTGCAGTTATCCAGCAGCAGCACTTTCAGAGTATAGACTTCTACGACCTTTTCCCATCCTTTCATAGGAGGGACATGTGACATTGCTGGGCTGGGTGTCACCCCCAACTGATGCTGTGCATGATTAACTACTATCCCCAGTTCCAAGTTGTCCCACTCACTCACTGCTGATAAGTTTTCATTTGTTTTCTTTCCAACTTTTAAGGCAAAGTTCACACCCTAAGGCTGTCCCTTTGTCTTTCTCCATGCCTACTTTCATGGCCTCCCCACCCCCCTCTGCAACCATCACCCCTCTCTCCCCCTGTCTCCCTAAGAACCCGCCCCTACCTGACCCCACACCCACACCAGGGGCTCACTGTGTCCCCAAACCTCACTTCTGCCCTCTGCCTAGAGCCCACGCACCCACAGAGCTGCATAAGTTATGTGGTGCCACAAGCTCTCCTGCCTGCGACTCAGCTGAGTCCACAGCCATGTGTCTCCCTCCCCTCCCCAACCTCTCCTTCCACCTTCCTCTGGAAGGTCCTGCCCCCACAAGGCAGCCCTTTCAGGATGCAAAGCTCCCTGTGTCTCTCTCCTGCCCCCTCTAGTGTCTTCCTAACACCTGCAAATAAAGCATCAAGTTCTTACTTCATCCTTAAGGAGCTCCCTTGGGGCAGCAGATCTGGGGCACGCACATCTGGGACAAATCCAGCCTGCTGTGTGCTCCTGCAAATAAAGCTTTATTGATGTATGTCCCACTACTCAGGTGCTGCTGGCTGTGGACAGTCTCTCCAGCTCCTCTCTGCTCCCACAGTGGCTGCACCCCCATCACCACTCCCCACAGCCTGATGTGAAGAATGAGACAGGTCCCAGCTGGCTGTGATGAACACAGCCCTCTCCAGTGTTCCCTGTTTCAGTCCCATTCGTCACTGGGACACAGTAGCTGTCCCTCAGACTGCCACATCTTGTTCACGGCCATCACTGTGACATTTGCACCCACACCTGCTCCAGGAGGTGTCTGCCCAGCTAGAATTTGAACTCAGTGATAGAAATAAACAAGGGCCAACCAGCAGGCTCTGACACAGACCAATCAACTGGCTTGAGCTTGGGCCCATCACAGGAAGCCTGACTTTGGACCAGCATACAGGTCTGGATGTGGGCCAATGGAGAGTGGGCTGCGAACGCTGGATGTGGTGGCACACGCCTGTAATCCCATCATTTGGAAGGCTGAGGTAGGTGGATTGGTGCGAGTTCAAGACCAGCCTGGGCTACAAAAGTGAGCTCAAGGCTAGCCTGAATGGCATAGCGAGACCCTGTAGACAAGAGAGAGAGGAGAGAGAGAGAGAGAGAGAGAGAGAGAGAGAGAGAGAGAGAGAGAACTGTGGCTGTCTCTCCACACAGCGCTCCCTTCACCAACTGGCTTGGCCTGGGAGGGGCCATCTGGGCCATGACCCACTTGAGGGGCTGTGCAGGTCCCATTCACATAAACTCCTCACCTGACCCTTAGCATTGCAGGCTCTAAGGTCCTGTAAGCACAGGTGGTGAGGACAGAGTAGTCCTTTTATAGAAAAAGCCACCAGCACCAGACTGTCAAGCTCAGGGACCAGCAGCCCACAGAGAACAGGACAGAAGTGGTACAGTACCAGCACTGCTGTCGCTAACAGACCCACACTTTGCCATTTCAGGATTTCTTCCCAGCTGGTGGGTGCTGCTGGTGCCAGCAGAGCTGAATGCTTATGACAGACTGCCCTAGTGCCTGTGGACGGGGCCTCTCCTGGCCTCCCCACACCTGCCCACCCACAAAGCTGGGTCCTTGCTCTCCCTCCATAGAGAGAAACTGTCCCCTCTCCAGTCACAGGTCTTCTGCCCACTGCCTGCAGCCCCTCGGCCCGCACTGAGCTGCTCCTCACACAGGGCCATGCCCCAGCCCTGTCCCCACCCTGCCCCAGCCTCAGCCTCAGCCTCAGTCTCGCTCTTCCTCAGGGCCCACAGCAGCTGCACTTGCACCCGGGCTTCTGTCCCAGCCAGCTGCCTGAGTGGCCCCTCTGATGCCCACAGAGCCTGTCAACAGTACCCTCTCTCATACGTGAGGCTCTGTGTCACTGCACCTGCTCACAGTGCACCTGGGCCGGCCCCTGGCAGGAAGACCCCTGCAAAGGGTCCTAGGACACGCAGCCATGTCTGGCCAGTCTCCCAGCCGGTCCCCACCCACTTCCTTGTGATCTCCCACTGCTCTCCCTGAGCCCCCCACAAGGCCTGCTGGTGGAGACAAGAGCAAGGAAAGAGCGGGCAGTGAGCATCTGCCCCAGGCCTCCCACCCACACGTGAAGTTCACTGGCTGTGAGGCCCCCTGTGTGGTCCTAGTGCCTGTGGACGGGGCCTCTCCTGGCCTCCCCACGCCTCCTGCACCTCCCAGGGCTGGACTTTGATCACCTGTCCCTACTGGGCCAGCTCCGATCGGCATGGCCGGCCGCATCCTGCTACTCTGGGGCCTTGTCATCGTCCTCCTCCTCCCCTGGGCAGAACTGTCGGGTAGGCACTGGCTAGTGGGTTGCAGAGGACACTTTCTCAAGAGCAAGCAGCCCTGAGGCCCAGCCTTGCCTGCTCTGCCTCCTAAGGGCTGCTGGGTCTCACTGCCCTCAGTGATGAGGTACTGGGAATGGCACTATAGCCTTGGGCCTCCCTAGCCAACCCGACATGGGACACAGGACACAGGACACAGGGTGGGAGGGCAGGACAGGGTGCCAGAGGGGGCCCTGGCTTGGCTGGGAGGTTCCCTGAGCCCGGGTGTAAGGTAAAGAGGCCACAGCCCGGGATGTGGGGAGCAGCTGGGTGAGGTCTCACTGGGATCTCAGGGGTCTCAGCACCACCTCATCCCCACACACAGCTGCCTCCCACCAAGCAACACAACACAGCATTCCAAGCCTTGCAGTGTGTGTGTGGCTGGCCACGTCCTGCTGCCTAGGGTCTTGTCCTCGTCCTCCTTTCCCGACCAAGGTCCAGGGTCTCCATGGCACTGTCCACTAACTGATCACCACCCACCACAGTCCTCACGTCCTGCTGCCTAGGATCTTGTCCTCGTCCTCCTTTCCCATTCCCCGACCAAGGTCCAGGGTCTCCATGGCACTGTCCACTAACTAGTCACCACCCACCACAGTCCTCAGAGCTTCCCCAAATTGTCCTGATGATCCTCTACAGAGTTGGGGCAGCCCAAGGTTGTCATTCAGTGACCACTGTCTATCCATGCCACATGCCACCTGGTGGCCCTGTGGCTATAGCAAGGTATAGCCCATACTGGAGTTTTGGCACCACTAAGAGCAGAAGGAGTCAGGACTCAGGAAGCTGAAGGGAGCAGGTAATGATCCTGGTCAGTTCCAGGCTGGCCAAGCATGGCCTCTGCAGGCCCTGTAATCTCCATCCATAAAACACCAGTGTCCTGACTCGCAGGGGCTGTCCACACTCAACAAATACGATGTGACTAGGAGGCCTCAAGACAGTGACCAGGCCAGGTGCTGCCTTCGCAGCCAACAGGGGCCTGCAGGACATGACATCCCCACACGCAGTCCCTGCTGATGTGTCCTGCACTCGTTTTTGCCACGCAGTGTTTGTTCCAGCCTCAAGTGCGAAGCAGGTTCTGCTCAGGTGGAAGCGTGCTAGCTCCTACATCCTGGAGGAGCTCTTTGAGGGCAACTTGGAAAAAGAATGTTACGAAGAGATCTGTGTCCACGAAGAGGCCAGAGAAGTATTTGAGGATGATGCTGCCATGGTACGCTGCATACCTTGTGCTTGCTTCCACCCAGCTGAGGCTTCGGCCAACCTGAGGGGAGAGGAAGTATCTTGGGCTGCACTGAAAACATAATAGTATTCATGTTCACAAGAAATGAAACTTGCTCTATTTTTTATATTTTATATAAGACAAAAGGGCGTAGCTTGAGACAGTTCTTCCTCAGATGCAAGGTGGTCAGTTAGTGGAGGAACAGGGCTCACTTGCAAGGGGACCCAGCCTGCAAAGGCAGGCACTGCCACCCCAGCCTTCCTGTCACAGGGACTGTGCAGGCAGGGAGGGTTGGACACCCTCGGGGTTGGTACTGGCCTGGTCTTTTCCACCCCAGCCCTGAAAAACTTAAAAATATAATTATCTTCCCCTCTCTACATAGTAAGAAAAAAATGTCATAATCTGTACTTTGAGGGCAGTAATGATTTTCTCTCACATGTAACTTCAGGTCTACTCTGAATCACACCAGTCAGATTTGCCTTGTCATTGTGTGTGGGCTGAATCCTGAGGCTATTTGCATGAAGAGATTTCAGAACACAGCTGGGCAAACTCAATGACTGTTTCCCTGCTGGGCTGGGTTCTGCAGTAGAACACTTGTCCTAGGTTTGATGCCCGGCACAGAGAAATTCTCATTTTTACATATAAAGGTAGTAACATTTGAATTGCAGTCTCCCAAATGCATGTCCTAAGGGACTTCCCTGAAACTGCCCTCTTTTACACAGTGAAGAGAAAAGAAAGTCTCAAGCAAGTGAAGAGAATTTTCCAAGCATTCTGTCCACAATTTCAGATTCCAAACTCTGGGTAAAAGGAAGCTGCCAGGGGCCGGAGCTCGTGATATCATTCCAGGGGCAAGGGGCTGAGGTGCCTTGGGATGTGTGGGTGTCACACACC
>PVKN010023595.1:0-14735 GCA_004027915.1 Capromys pilorides
TGCTATTAAATCTTGGGCAACAAAGTTATGGCAAGAAGAATCACAATTCCCAAACTGAAATTATACTATAAAGTACTATGATAAAATCATCATGGTACTGGTAACAACAACAGCAAAACAGATCTGAGCATCAATAGAAGAGATTATAAAGTGCAAATTCAACTACAAACAGACTCAGCCACCTTATCTTTGACAAAGAAGTCAAACGTGTTCACTGGAAAAATACGGTCTCTTTAACAATGATGAGGCAAAAACTGGCTTTCCATATGCAGAAGGCTAAAGTTAGACCCATGTCTATCACTGTGAACAAAACTTCAGTCAAAATGAGATAGCAAAGATTTAAATATTAAAACTAGAACACTAAATCTAATGGATGACAAAGTAGATAGAAATCTTAAAGATGTAGTGGTAGGCAAAGATTTCATGAACAAGAACCAAATGGCACAAAAAATACTTCAAAGAATCAACAACTGGGAAATTTATTGAAAAGTTCCTGCACATGAAAATAATCACCAACAGAGAGAAAAAACAACTCACAAATTGGGAAAAAAAATATAGCCAACTGTCCCTCAGACAAAGGACTTCTGTTTAAAACATATAAAGATTTTTAAAAAATCAGACCTCCAAAATTCAGACCCAATCCAAAAATGGGCATGAAATGAGTATGTGCTTGTCACATGAAGAAATACAAATGGAAAATAAATATATGAAAAATAATCAATATCATTGGTCATTCAAGATATGAAAATTAAAACAATGCTGAAATTTCATTGGACCCCAGAAGGAATGGTTTATCATCAAGTCAAATCATAACACATGCTGGAGAGGCTGTTGGGGTAAAAGAACACTTCTCCACTGTTGGTGGGAATGTAGACTGGTACAATCACTGTGGAAATCAGTGTGGAAATTTCTCAAAAAGCTATTTTTCCAAATGAGCAAAAAACATCATACCATGGTGATTTATGTACTCCATGTTTATAGAAGCACAATTTGTCATAGCTGAATCTTGGAAACAACTCAAATGCCCATCAACTAAGGAATGGATAAAACAGATGTGGTATTTTTACACAATGGAGTATTACTCAGCTATAGAAAATGATAAACTCGAGGTTTTTAAAGGCAAATGGTTGCAACTAGAGACCATACCAGTAAATGAAATAAATCAGACCTGCACATGTAAATATTGTATTCTCTCCCTAGTGTAAGAACTGAAAGAGTAAATAAAATCTGAAAGATACAATAGATACTATGAAAAGTAGAGAACCTATTCAGTGGGAAGGAAAACCTGGAATGAAGAAAAGAACAGAAGAAAGATGGGAACAAGATATAATTATGTATATATACAGGACCCCAGGTTCAATCCCAGGTACCACATGTGAGGCCTGCCCTGCCTTGGGGGCACTGTGCCCCCAAAAAGGGGCATGACCACACCTGTAATCCCAGCACTGGGGAGGCTGAGAAAGGAGGATCACTAGTAGTCCAAGCTGCAAAATGAGACTATGTACCAAATAAATAAGTTTTTAAAAAGATTTTAAAATGAATAAAAATAAAGAGCATGTATCTGGCCAATATGTTATTCTCTTGTGTGTATGTGAAAGAGTTGATCTCATGAATGTACTATTTAGGGTTTATCCGAAAATAAACAAAGATAAAAAAAATAAAAGAAAGAAAGACATGTGCACCTTTTTGCACTTGGGGGCAATTATGAGTAATGGGGCTGTGATTTTTTATGTGCAAGTTTCAATATGGATGTAAGCTTTTATTTCTCTTAGAGATACTGCTTTGGCCCATTTCACAGATGCAGAAACTAAAGTACAGAGACATTAAATAACTTGTCCCAAATCAGCCAGCTACTTAGTGCTTTGGGACTCAAACTCAACTCTGTGTGACACGCTCAGGTCTTCCCCTCTATTCCCTTTGCTTTTCCCAGGGAAGCCCTGACTCATCTCTCCTGGACATCTGGAAAGTGGCTGAAAAGAAACGCAGTGAGGAGTTTCTGCTAGATTTCTCTCCCGGTAATTGTTCGCGAAGTCGGGAAATGATGCCAAGAAATGAGTGAGTTCCTCGTTAGGGGGTGAAGGATCTTCTGTGGGGCCTTCCAGTGGTGTGGGGCTGCTTCAGTCCTAGGGAGGAGGGTTGGCTCAAGGCGACCCAAATGGCAGTCCTCATTTTGCATCTGGTGTCCAAATGATCTGAAAGGAGCCAGGCTGAGATTTGGATGTCCCCACATCCTCCTGAGCCTCTCCCCAGCTGGCGTCCGGGGCCCACCCAGCCCTGCCAAGCCCTGGCCTGCCCTACCCAGCTTGCCCTTCAGTTCCCACTGTGGCTGCTGACACAGCTTTGCTGGCCAGAGCTGAACTGAAACCGGACTCGCTGGGTGCGGAGAAAGGTGACGGAGTCAGGAGCAGCGAGAGAGACAAGGCTGGAAAAGCCTCTCGGAACACGCAGCGGAAGAGCAGGGCTGGGACAGAGCAGCCGCAGAACCTCCGTGGGAAGACATCCGGGATGTACAGCTTAGGAAAATGGGAACTCCGCACCTGTGTGGCTCATGAAACCAACACGCCGATCCGTTTCTACACTATGGTTGTTGCTGTTTCTAAAATCTTGCCAAAGAGCAAATCCTGAGTTCTAAAATTGTTATTGTACTACTCATAGAAAAAAACAAAAACAATAATCCATCAATGTGGTAGAAACCTGTCAGCTTTAAATTTTCAACTGTCCTTGAAAAACCTACAATTAGACCAAATCGTGTTTTCTGTTCTTCTTGATGACACTTGGCCAAGCTGGGCAGCCCCTCCTGGGAACTCCAAGGGTCTAGGACAGCTCAAATGCTGAAGTAACGGACAGATGATGGTGAAGCTTGTCCTTTATTTAAAAAATGCTGACTATCTGCTTATTAATTATAACCATGCTTAGCTGAATGATCTAGTAAGTACATTATAAAGCAGATACCAAGACTAGTTTAACCAGATGAGATTAAAAATAAATACATATCCTAAGTTTCGCTTTTCACATTTCTCCCTTTGCATCTACTGAAGTCCTTCTAAGGAGCTGGCTCTGAGGTGGGACTATATCTTGCACATACTCAGCTTATCCACCCTTCTCAGGAGATTTTGAATTAAGGGTGATTTTGCTTTTAGGTTGCCCTTGAGTGTTTTTTCTTTCTTTTTCTCTTTTAACTATGCCCAGTAGCATAATCAACAGTCATTTGAACCCAAATTTTACTTTCAATACTAATTTAGGTAAATGCCAATCAAAACAGAAAATTAGTTCACAAACTTCCAGTATTAGCAAAGTATTACCATAGCCAGCAAGAAGCAGAAGAAAATTAGAACTTAGACTTTTTATGTGCTGAAGCAGCCACTCTGTAATACTCCCAAGGTAGTAATATAGTAAACAGTTACGGCATGGGGGGCTGACTGAGGCTTGGATGAAAGGCTGTGCAGAATGATCACAGTGCACCAGTTTCAGGGTTTTGGATATTTCAACCCCAACCCCTACTAAAATTTGAAAATAGTAAAAACATGTCAAATGATACTGTTTTTTCCCTCCCCTCTTTAAGTGTGATAGTGAAGTCAAAGGAAACAATTGTGATTGGACCTGGAAGTCCTCTGCATCCCACCCACTACCAGAGTCCCTTAAATGCTGCTTCACAGGCCTACTGGAGGCTCAAAGAACCCAAGTTTCCAGCTAAGCATAGTAGTACATGCCTATAATCCCAGCACTCAGGAAGCTGAGGCAAAAGGGGCGTGAGTTCAAGGACAATCTGAGTTACATAGTAAAATGATCCTTCTCAAAAACAGAATAAAGAATCCTAACTTCTTGTAATCCTGCTGTTGCTTCCAGTCAGTGCTGACCTTAGCTACCACTGGCCAGAGAAAAGAAGGAAACAGCCTCTCCCCTATTCCCTAGCAAAAGGGAGTGATCAGTGGGTTGGCCTGCAATCAAGACTTTGGGCTTTGGAAACACCCCTGGGCTTCACTTCTCACCCATCACTTACCAGATGGATGACCAGAGCAAGGGACTCCGCTTCTTTGGACCTCAGTTTTCTCAGCTGAAAGATGGAAGCAATAACAGATTTTCCTTGGAGTTAACATTAATATGAATGGGTGCACAGTGTTTGGTACTGGTGTTTGATGCACGGAAACTGGCTTATGTTGGTTCCACTTACATTTTTCCCATTTTTCACCTTGTCATGGTGTGTAAATGATAGTGCATTCAGCAGAAAGCATTCTTGGAATCGAAATTGGCTCTTTTCCCAAGATAGCATCCCATGCTACGTTCCTCTCCCACAGAACTGGGCAGCATCACTAGGGGAAATGTCTTACACCCCACAGTCCACTGTGTTACTAAGCTAGCATATTCCATAGGCTGGGTGTACTCAGTGCATTTTCAATTTGTGTTTTCAAGTTCTAATAGCTTGATCAGGGTATGGGCCCATCATTAAGTCGAGGAGCATCTGGGCATGTTCCTTATTGTATTGCAAACAAGAAGCTATTTCTCTTACTTTTCTGCTCTCAAGATCAGAAATTTAGCTGTCTCCTTTCAACTCTTTTATATGCCCTATGATTTCAGGTCTTCTGACACATATCTCTTTTGTTTAAGCTATAAGTTGTAAAGCTTATCTGGAAAAGGCCACTGAAAAATATGCTGTCACCTTTGCAGGCTGTACTATCTCTGTCTCAATGATCCAACTCTGCTCTTGTAGTTCAGAGGCATCTAAGGATGGCAAAGACAGATGTGGTGGCACAACAAAGAAATGTTCTTTGTAAAAGTCAGCAGCAGCAATAGGATTTGGCCAGCATTTTCCCCTGACTTAGGCCCCATACTCCTCCTCCTACCCCTAAATGTGCAGAAAGCTGGCAAGAGACCCATGAGTGGACCAAGTGTTTAGCATATGTTCTGCAAAAGGAGCCAGGAACACGAGCCTGTCATATGCTGATTTAAAGGAAATGGAAGAAATTGAGCAGCTTGTGCCACCCAAAAAGTAGCTTAGACTCCCTGAAGGCCAAGACTGTCTCAGAGTGGAAAGAACTGGGCTGAATGGTGGTTAGAGAGAGGTGGAGCTGGTGCTGGGTTCACATGAGATGCCGACAGAAGAGCTCCACTCACACAGCCCACACTCCTGCCACATGGTAGCACATTCCCTATATTCATGATCCATGGCAGCCAGAGAGGTCTGCAAGTGTGTACTCCAACAAGAGCTTTGAAATTATTCCAGAGCCATCCCCTCAAAACACTCTTGGTTTTACCATATGAGAAGGTGTCAACCATTCCCAGAAGCCTGCTAAATCTTCAAGGAAAGGAATTTGGGGGGGGGGAATACTTCCTATTGTTTTTCTGCCCCTCTCCCCCTTTACCAACCATATGCATGTGATTTTTCCCAACATCTCCTCCATAGGGAAAGTATCTTCTCATATCAGCAGTTCCCCCTGATAGGGATTATTTATGCCTGTTGTGTTTCTATTTTTATCTAGAAGAAGAAAAATGTCTTCTTCCCTTCCTCATCAAGCTCTTAAGTAGACAAAGAAATACATTCACAGAATGAGCCAGACAATCCCACCTGGGGGTTGCACTACCTTCAGTGTTTTCTTCAGACTGGTTTTGTCTGCCCTGCCTTGGAAACCAGAATACCAAGGAGGTTCTGAGTGCAAGACTGGTGCCCCAAATGGTGTTCTTTATGTTTGGACAATGAGTCTTTCCATGGTACAGTCTATGCCCTCTACATAACTGGTTGCTTTTGCTTACCCCTGCCAATCATCTCCCACAGTTCAGATTTTGGGTCACTTTCCTGATAATACAAAATGTGTTACACATGGTGAGACTGTGGGAGCAGGCTTGGTGATTTGCATACTTATGCGTGAGCTTTTTCGTTTTGAAACTTGGAAGGGTCCCTGTGTGTCAAGGTGGCAAAGGATCTGGGATTCCAGTGGGATGATATAATTCTTTTCCAACTGTCCTAATGGAAAGAGATGTTTGAGGAAGTTACAGGGCCCCCTTGGAGCATGGATTTTGGTTCATTAAATGTATTGGAGGTAATACATCAAGAAATTTCTAGAAGATGATCTGCCTATCTTCTGGCATATTCAGACAATAGTTTTACTTCTCTAAATCAGAATGTCAATTATAAATGCAATATTCTTTAATCAATACATCCTCAGATTTGAATGTGCATTAGAATTACATAAAATATATATTTAAAAAGGAAGAAAGTCAAAAGTCTGCTCCACATGCCACCTCTGATTTCTCAGGACTGGGCAAGTGCCAGGATCTATTTTACTATCCACCTCTCCCACACCTAGGTCCTGCATGTAGGGATGACAGCTACATTTCCCAGACAGGCTAAGTACTTCTCATGACAACTAAATTTCTTCTGCTTTAATCTTTACATCCTTTAATCCTACCAGAAAGCAACCTGAAGTAATAGGATATTAACCAACTAGTTATTTTACTGCCATTCTGTGTCTCTGTATTTGCCTTACAAGAAAAGCTATTTTGAAATGACCAATCTGCTTTTTGTATTTTCTTTGTATTTCTCAGCCTGGTTTTGCCTATAAATTCAACCTTTTCTAGTGTTGTCCCCCAACTGTGGAATAAAAAATAAGCTAATTAATATCTTTATAATTTTGCCCTTTGGAACCATTAACCAAGAACACAGAATCTTAGGGATATTGGTGACAAAGCTGGTGGACTTGAATCCAGTCCTCAAGCTTCCCTCTGACTGCTATCTGCTCTTTGCAGGAAACCAAGGCCTCTCTCCATGCGTGACTAACACATGAGTTGGAGCAGTGGGGAAGAAAGCAGAAGAAAACATTGAGAAATTCCTGCATCTGGAGAAGGCTTTGGAGTAATCATGGGAACAGTCAGAGGATGAGCTGCAGCAGAGAGTGGGACTTGTCAGGCCGGGGTGTGGTGATTAATGGACCAGGGGAATGCAGCCAAGAGCGGAGAAGCCACACCAGGCCTCCATCCATTTGTCCATGCCCTGGGGTCAGAGATGGAGCAAATGAAATCTTTTATATGAGAGGGAAGGGTGGAATGTGGCCGACGGGGGAGCTCTATAAGGAATTCACAGGTGTTTTCTTATTGTACTTCCCCCTCCCTGAGGACATCTGGGTGTGCTGTTTGCAACCAAGTGGAGGGTGGTGTGCTGAACTTTTTCTGCAGTCTTTCACCGGCCCTCCCCCGCAACGCTGGCTTTTTGTATGCAATAACAGTTTCAATGGAAATAGCAGAAACTACATCTGTCCAGTCACAGGGAGCTAGGCCATGAGGAAACTTGTAAGATCCTTCACTGAAATAACAAGATGAATACTGTTGAAGGGCTCAGGTTTTAGAAGGGATCTCTCTGTGGGCCTTCCAGCCTGGGCCAGGAACACCTCTTTGCTCCTCTGCAAATCAGCTCAAAGAGGTGATTCTGCAGATTGAGAGGCTGGAGAGGACCTCAGCCAACTTTCCTCTCTCTTGAGGAAAAAACTCCAGAGGTTCCTTCAGCTTAGTTCTTCCCACTGAAATGCTGATGAACATGTTGGTAATTGCTATTCAGAAGCATTATTGATGTGGAGGCCCAGCTGCAGCAGGCCAGGAGGTAATTCTTCCCTTCACATTATTTCAATTAGGAAGTGATAGAACATTTGGAAAAGTCTGTTGAAACTTTACTTGTAATCTCACCACAGAGGGAAACTACCATTACTATTCTGGTGCCTTTCCTCTGACTCCACAAGTAGGAAAACTTCCCTGTGCCCAAAGTCTTGCAGCCAAGTGCAGCCATTAGGATCATTAAAAATATCTTTCTCCTTAGCTGGATATTATAGAGACAGGGTTTTTGAGCCATACATAATCAGTTTCAGGAATGTTATGGGCAGCCTTCTTTCCTTCCTTCTTTCTTTTCCTTTTCCCTTCCTCTTTTCTTCCTTCCTTCTATTTCCCCTCCTTCCTCTCTTCTCCTTTTCATGGAATCATGTCACATCCCCTATTCTTTAGTCACAGACTTACTGAGAAGCAAAGCAGTGTTGCAACCAACAATGTGCAACCTGGAGACTCCTGTCTGGTCCATTGTTTTCTCTGCAGTCAACACTTCCCTACAGACCTCCAAGGGACCAGGATGAGGCTGACTGGTTTCAGATTCTTTAGGACAGAGCAACTTTCCTGCTATGTTATCTAATAAAACATCTTTTAGTACCTGTCTCAATTACTCTTCTCTCATTGCTGGAACAAAATACCTGATACCCAAAATTAAAGAAGGAAAGGCTTATTTAGCTCACAGTTTGTGGAGGTTTCAATCCTCCTCAGCTGGATCCAAGGCAGATTGGCAGTGGCAGAGGGCAGCAGTCCATGGTGGCAAAAAACAGCAAGAGCAAAAGGGAGGAGTACCAGCAACAATGGGTACAGAAAACAACTCTGTCTCTCTTGTGTTCCACTCAGGCAATCCACCACAGGCTGGGTGTAGCTCTCACACAGGATTACTCACCTGTAATCCCAGCAGCAGTCACACCATTATCCCAGTGCTAGGTCATGAATTAATCACAAAGTATAGAAGTCTACCCCATGACTGCATGAGGCTTCGAGGGGTACAAGTGGACACAAACCATAGCAGTGCTTTACTATGTGACAAGTGTTATTCTAATTGCTTGACAAGTAACGCACTGAATCTTGCCATTAATCCTCTGAGAAAACTGAGGTATGATAGATCAGAAATTTTACCAACCTTCAGCTACCCAGTTAGTGAGTAACACAGCCCAACTCCTAATGTAGGCTTTCCAGCCCTTGGAGACCCCACAGAGTGAGTTTGGCACCAAAATACTATTTCCTCCTACACAAGTTCTCGCAGTATGTGGTGACATTCCTCAATCCAGTGATGGGGAATCTGCTTCACTTCCTGAAGCCTACATAGACTTTAAAACTGTCTTGTCCCAGAATGAAGGAAGTGGCATTGACTTCCAAAGCACCACATAAAGACAGTTCAACTTCTCTCTAGCATTCTTTCTTATTTGAAGCAATGTCCTATGGAATCTAACTACCACGTTGTAAGAAATTCTACGGCCATCTTTTGTGGTGTTCTGCCTACAAGCCCCCATGAGGCTGCCTGTCAGTGGCATGCTTCAACTCCAGAATATTTGAATACTTAAGCCTTCAAATGCTTCCAACCCCTACCTTTGGAGTCTTCCCTGAGGCCCTGGACCCCTTCAGTAGACTCAACCTGTCCTTACTGTGGCCTGTTGCAATTCCTGACCCACAGACACTGTAAAAGATGACAAATGATTACCACTGTTTGATGCCACTAAGTTTTAAGCCAATTCATTGTATAGCAAGATTAACCAGAATGTTGCTATTAGTTATGCAGTAAGGATGGGAGTGGTTCTTGGTGGCCCTCCGGCCCCACCTTTGCTCTCACTGACTCTGGGGCACTGTCAATGTCAAATTTGCTAGGAGGGAATTTGCACATAGGTTTTTCTTAGTCTAATTTCTTCAAGGCAATTGTTCCCTATGAAATCATTTTCCTTTGATAGAAGTGAAAGTGTTTGCATTTTCTCAGATCTACCGTTGGGGAAAAAGAAGGGGTTACCTTTGTGCCTATCAACCAAATGTTGCTTTAGGTCAGATATTAACTTGATATCTTTGAGGAGAAAGGTACCCATTCCTTCAACAATTATTGGCTAAAAGGTTACTCAGACCAGTGCTGAGCTTGGATTTGCTAAGTCAAGAAACACCATGCAGTCATCTCCTTAATAGCATCAACCAAAAAAGCAGAAATGTGCTCTGTACTTAAAATTTTGGTGGGAGGATCTTTTCTATAACGCTTTTCTCTGGAATAGCAAACACAATGGCAAAAGAATGGGGAGAATAAATAAACCCAAAGAGAACAGAAGTGCTAAGGACTAGGTAAGAAAAATCCACCACTGTTAGAAGAGATTTCAAAACCAGAAACTGTTTGGTTGACAATGGTTTCAAACATAATATTTTTAGAGTTTGTATACTTTAAAACAGAGATCTAGGAATGACATTCATAAGCATCATAAAAAACAGACATAAAATTAAGTATAGATTTTAGGCAGATGCTCACACATCTTCATGCCTCAAATATAATCAAGTAGCCAGGGTGTACAGCAATAAGCTCCATTCCTATTTTACAAGAGGTGTTTAAAAATGCAATGAATGTTTAAATTTTAAAAATGTATTACAAGACTGAGGATATAGCCCAGTGGTACAGTGCCTGCCTGGGAAGAATGAGGTCATGAGTTCAATCCCTAGTACCCTCCCCCAAAAAAGTTACAGTAAAAGACACATTGTCATTAATCTCCCTCAAAATACTCACCCCTGCTGCACCCCAACACAATTATCTCATTGCTCTTGCTACTTTCTGCTGTGTTTTCGAAGTCTTCCTCCATGAATGTCTTTATGGGATGTGATCAAAAATATAGTGAACACTGCTCCTGAGTACCAAGCAGGTTCATATATACATTACGATGTACTCTCATTGGCCTTCTTCTCTGATTCTGGCACCATGCAACTTCCAGCTCTTTCCCAAAGTCAAAATGGCAATGAAGAGAAAACATTTTGAAATGATTCAGGAAATGGAAGCAGACACAGCAGTGCAACTAAACAGTCTCACAAAGAGGACTCCAGAACTGCTTCAGAAAGTGTCAGGAGCAACTGGAAAAGTATGCTCAAAGTAACGGGGAATACAAGAAGGGGACAAATGGCAATGACTTTTTACTGTAATAATTTTTTAAAATTCACACACACACAACTCATACCATGTGACTAGTCTGACAGTGATAGTCACTATGCCATTAGCTCCCAAGTACCATGGATCAGTAAGTAGACATTTTAAAACATAATTCCAGTAAAGGCTGTATTTGTTTACAGCCACTTTTTCATGAATTGGCATGATGGTTAGAGTCTATGATGATTAACATGACACCTAATGATAAGCTCTGTCTTCGCTGATATTTCATCCTCTTTTTCCACTCATATTCCAACCATACTAGTTGAGATATATCCATCATAATCTGCCTGAGGGCATTCGTACTTCCATTCACTGCTCTGCCCCCAGTGTACCTATCACTCATATCCTCACTTTTCCACATAGATGCTCAAATGCTATTTTAGTCAATAGCTAGCATCAATCATTAGAGATGAGAGTGAACTCCTGGGTAAGGAAGCCCATGGTTATCAAGCCACTGCAGCCATTGCAAAAATCTCCCTAATAAGTGAACCATTTTTGTAGTAATTTGTTACACAGCCATGCAACTAGAGCAGAGCACAATTTGATGTCTGATGAGGGATCTATCTGGTGACAGTGCCAAAAACCAAACAACACATTATACAAAGGAATGTTTAAATTTTGGAACAACATAATGGAGAAAACATTTAGAAGAACCTTCAGGAAGGTGTTAATAACAATGTAAAGGATCTGGAGGAGACTGCTAGAGGAACCCTAATAATCTTTCATGAGGCAGAAGAAAGGACTCTAAGGAAAGCAAAGGAACAATTATAGGAAGCTAGCAGGGAGGAAATTCTTGCTATACAGTGTGAGAAAGCTTAGCAACACTATTCCTACAAAAATACGAAAACTTGAAAATGTGTCAATGTAATCAGATGACCTAGCTAAAGAGACTTCAGGTAGAGTATTAAAAGTATTTACTGGCTTCTTTTCATTGTCAGTGATACAACAAGAGAAGAAAGGGATAGACTGTAAAAGAAGAACTCAGTAAGACCAGACACGGTGGTGCGTGCCTGTAATCCCAGGGCCTGGGAGGCTGAAAATAGGAGAATCACTACGCGTCCGATCTACAGGGTGTAATTCTGTCAACCCTGTACACCATGTACTAAATACATAAAAAATAAAGTATTCAAGCATGATTTTAGTATTATACATTGCCTGTCATCTTAGTCTTCTGAATGTGTACCATTTCTAAAGTCATATTTATTATCACTTTAAAATAAATTTTAAAAAAGGAAATAAAAGAAAAAGACATGAACAAAAATTTAAGTTTTCTTGAAAGCATGTGGCAGTATTTAATCATGTGTCCCATCTTGCATAACTATATCTGGTAATCTGAGCAACAGACTTGGTGATGAAAATAAATAATATATCAATCACTATTAATTAGCTATTCTTGTTTTGAAAATCTGTAATGTATGCATTGTTGCATGTTACCCTGTTTCTCTCTTTGTTTTTGTTATTCTTACTCTTGTTATTACTCTTCAAAATAAAAGAAAAGTACAATTTAAGAAAAAGAAGTATTTGTTTTTCAAGTTAAGGTTACAGGAATATAAAGGAGTAGGACTTGCTGAGTCCAGAAATAAAATTATTTCTTAATCCCAGACTCTCTACTACTCTCAAACTAAGAGAGAGCATCAGAGAAAAGATTAAATCTAGAGTGGAACCCAAAAGTTCTTTATTAAAATTTTAAAAATATCTAATGCAGTATCTCAATAATTATTTTATTCTTTTTGAAAAGTTCTGTATTATTTCTAATGTTTTGTTTTGTTACTGTTTTGTATTCTCTTCAGGTAATAAAAATATTTTAAAAAAGACAAGGAGCAGGTGAAAATTAAATATATTTCTAGAAAAAAAATTGTTTCATTCAAACCAAAAGATCTTCAGAGCTGTGGATTCACCTCTGTGGTAGAACATTTGCCTGGTATCCATAAAGCCCAGGGTTCAATTCCCAGTACTACAAACAGAACGAAAAACCTATGACAAGGTCTTCAGGAGTGTAGATCCTCTCTTTCAACATTTCTTTTCTTTTCAGGTACTGGAGATTGAATTTAGCACCTGCCACATGTTAGGCAAGTGCTCACCCACTGAGCTATCCGCCCCCCAGCCCTGACTAATAGAACACCTAAGAATTTAAAGAATTCTGTCCTGCAGCTTTATAGAAAGCCTGAGTTAAAAAAAAAATCTTGACAAGTTTTGTGAGTGTAGTTCTGTCTAATAGAGCATATTTATAAACTTATTTGTAAGAAAGCTAAGTTTTTTAAAAAAATTGTCTTGGTTTGGATGAAAAAGATTTAAGTAAGACTTTACAGGAGCAAATAGACAAAGGAAACCACTCAGTTGTAAAAGGTGCCATCAAAAATGAGATTTGGACATAATCAGGATCTGAATCTTCGCCAGACAAACAACTGCTCCCTACTCAAGTAATTAATAACCTGTATCCTATGTCTTTTGAAATTCACTTTTATTTAAAAAAAAAATCTACAGTAGTTACTCTCTTCCTGTACCACATTACATGTTGCATACAGGGAGGGGAGAGGAGACAAGTTGTTTCTTGAGTCCACAAATCTTCAATAAGAACTGTTGTTTCTTGAAGCTGTTTAAGTAATCTAATCCAAGGAGCAGATTCTGTTGCACATGAACATCACGTTAAAGGCATGGTTATGTCTAAGCTTTGCAGACAGAAGGGAGGCTTTGGTTGTATAAGAGGATGTGAGTTATTACAGCCACAGGAGAGTCTATGGCAAAGTATGCTTTCAAAACCAGCCACAGCAGTATACTTGCTGCACATACTCTTCTAGCACCTTGTCATTTCCAATCAAGAGGTGAAGTTTCACCAGGTACAGTAGTGCATACCTTTAATCCCAGTTACTTGAGGCGGGAAAATCACAGGTTCAAGGCCACCCTGGGTGATTTCGTAAGCATGTTTTTCTTCCCTTTGGGAGGAACTTGAGAAATGTAGCACCTGCTTAAAGGGATGACAAACAGTTATACAAACACTTCAAAGAAAATCAAATAAACAGGACTATGTTTATGGAAAAGATGGCTTCAATGTCACAAATACACAGATTATCCCTACATTAATAAATTCAAATAGCTTTAGTTACCATATTTTGCACAGAACAGCCCATACTGATCCTAAAATTCATGAACCAAATGGGACACCTGAAAAAGCCAGGACAACCAGTACACAGTCAGGCAGACAGGCCACCAAAGCAGACCAGAGGACCCAGCAATGTCCTCATACACATATGGTGTGATTCATGGCAAAAGTGCTGTCTTAGTTATTTTTTTTCCCATTGCTCAGACAAAATACCTGACACCCGAAGTTAAGGAAGGAAAAGGCATACTTAGCTCAGGGTTTGTGGAGGTTTTAATCCGCAGTGAGCTGGCTCCAAGGCAGGGCAGCATGGCACAGGGGCAGCGCTTCAAGGCAGCGGAAGACAGAAAGACCAAGAGCAAAACAGGGAAAGCAAGCCTTTTTCCTCGTCATATTGCATGCAGGCCATCCGCCCACGCCATCTCACCCTCTTCTTCCACAAGCTCAGGAAGTTCACAAAGTGAGGCTCCGGGCCCTCTGCTGAGTTATTTAGTTAAGTTTCTAAACTTCTCAATTCTCAAGTTGACACAATGTATCAACCAATACAGTGGCCTTAAGGAGCACTAGAGAAATGACAATCTTTTCAATAGGTGATGCTGGGACACTTGGATGACCATACAAAAAATTAAATCAGAGCCCTTCTCTTTTCCAATTCCTGGTAGATCTTAGGCCTGTTTGGGCAACACTATAAAACTCAAAATGTAATGCAAGAGAATAAGAAAGTAGCTTAGAGTAGGGCTGGATTTCTTAAACAATACACAGAATGCACTAATTATAAAGGAAAAAGTTGAGAACCTTGGTTACAGTAGTTCCTTGCTATTTTACGTTCAACTTTTACCGTCTCACTGTTTTGCGGGTTTTTAAAAAATATTAATCTAATTTTTTTTTTTTTTTTTTTTTTTTTTTTTT
>PVKN010023597.1:0-14734 GCA_004027915.1 Capromys pilorides
TTCAAAACAACCATAGAGACACTTTGCCTAATCTATTTGGTCTGGTAAAAATATTTATTGAATAAATATGTTCAGTGCAGGCAAAAAGAGAGTACTTGTAAAAATATTTTGACTGAAATAGTGCATTTCAATATACCGAGAATCTTCCCTGGTTGGTATTCTTGAGTCTGAATAGATGCAACTCAAGAACATTGTAATAAAAATAGTATGATTGAAAGATAAATTGAAGGTATCAACAATTTGAAACATATTGATAATGAAAATGTAAGTTTAAATATTGTAAGTAGAGGCTGAAAAGATAGCTCAGAGGCATAAGCACCTATCTAGCAAGCAAAAGATCCTGAGTTCTATCCCCAGATGCCACACTGGTCCTGGAATTCCAGGTGCACTGTACTGGTCCTGGAACTGGGTGTGGTGGCACCCACCTGTAATCCCAGTGCTGGGAAGACTGTGGCAGGGGTATCACTATGAGTTCAAAACCAGCCTAGGAACTACAAAAGTCAGCACAAGACCAGCCTCAGCTGCATAGCAAGACCCTGTCTCAAGAAGCAAACAGACAAACAAAAAATAATAATAAGTAAATATTGCAGGTAATTTTATGAAACATAAATTAAATAATAAAAGCACAGTAAAGGATAATACTTCTCAGAAAATTAAGAGGGACATGATACTAGAGGTGCATATGGCTAAGGAATTTATTGAAATATGTAAAGTAATGAGAATAAGTATTCTGCCTGTATCATTTTACTGTTTATGTTATTGATTTATCAAAGTAAAGGTATGATTTGTGGGTGCTAATGTTTCCCAGTCTTACGGCTTCAAAATTCCTTACAAATGTGTACACTTCTTCCAGCACCATCAGGTTGGTGTTGGTGCTGTCCTCTACTGGGCTCTTTTGCTGGGCATGAGTCTCTCTCTCTCTCTCTCTCTCTCCAGTTTCATTCATTCTTTTCTCCTGTTCTGTAAGTAGTCTTTTCACTGAAATTTTCCATCCACCCAATTTATTTTTCTTTTCTGAAATAACACAGCAGTAAATCTATCTCTATCCCAGGACAGGTTACCTTAAATATCATGGTTTGTACTTATGTCTTGTCCTACCACCAGTCAATGAGTTGCTGTGGGCAGAGACCATGTGTGTATCTCTCCCCAGCACCGTGTAGTTTGTGCAAGGTACAAATTAACTGTTCACCTAATGTTCTATAAAACAAATTGTATCTTTAGTTGCTGTATCACTTAATAGGGCTGGATATGTTGCTGGTTCTTGATAAATATTTTTTGAAATAAGTAACCCACTATCTTCTTGTCCGTCAAGGTTAGCACATATCTAGTTTGAATGTTCCTGTGTATTTTTTAGGGAGGATTATAAAACTTACCACAGGGTAATCCAGATCTCCACAAAGCTTCATGCTCACCCAGTCTTGGTTATTTTTCTTGTTGGTGAGACAAAATGCTCAACACCCAAAGTTAAAGGAGGAAAAAGTTATTTGTCTCACAGTTTATAGGGGTTTCAGTCCATTCTTGACTGGCTCCAATGACGGGTGGCATGGTAGAGGGGGATCACAGAGAAGAAACAGTTCATGACAGGCAGAAAATACCAAAAACAACAAGCAACCTGCAGCTAGCCACGTACACCAACCCTCTTTTTGTCTCATATATCCTATCCGGACTACTCATCCATCCGCAACCAGTACGGGGCACCCTTAATCCTAGCACCGCACCATGAATCAGTCTCAGCAGCACACACCCTAGATCAAGATGCCTCCCAATAGCCCCACCTATGACATCAAGCTTTGGGGGGACATTTAGAAATGAGCCATGACACCCACACTTTACACTGGAACATGTAGAAGCCACTCCAGATTATTGAGTAACTATGTACCTATGTTCAAAAATATAGAAGCTTCTCATTTTCTGTTATTTGTGATGAAGAAAAAGAGTCGAGACTACAAGTACATTCAAACAACAGGCAGCTCCTTTTATTGCTATTCTATACAGTATTTCAAATAGAGAATATTAATTTACTTTGTTTTTAAAAATTGAATTTCTTACAAACATAATAAAACATAGATATCTGTTTTGTAGCTTAAAGTCTTGGCTTCATAATAGTTTATTAATAAATATATGATCAAGATGTTTAGGACAGGTGAGATAGCTCAGCAGGCTAAGCAACTGCTTAGGGAAGCACATTCTATTCCACGTCGGGCACCACATTCCATGCTGGTTCTGCCCCCGAGCACTCTTTGCTGACCACAGAGTCCAGGTGTGGTGGCATGTGTTTGTAATACCAGTACTGGGGAGGCTGAAAACAGGAGGATCACTATGAGTCCAAGCCACCAAATACAGATTTAAAAAAAGATGTTTATGAGACTAGAATGTATTAAACTATAAGCAATCTTCATGAAATCTGTCATCTACAAATGCTGTAACTCTTTTGTAAACATTAAATGGCCTAAAATAGGAATGAGAATTTACCTTTGATTTTCTGTGGTGAAAGCAGAGACTAACAAAGCAATGCAAAAATGACACCAAGTATAGAGATTATTTATTTTAGGGAATTATTAGTATTGCACATAGAGTAACCTATTTCCCCTGAAAACGGCATAAAACAGTAACTGAGTTATTCACCTTCCCATTTCTGGGACCTGACAGTTAGCAATGGATTCAGTCTATGCTTAGTTGTCTCAATGCAGAGAGCACAGCAGAAAGACAGGCCCATGCCTGGCAGAAGGCCCTTGCCAAGGACAGATGCTCATGCCTGGCAGAAGGGCCTGGCTGAGGACAGAGGCTCCATGCCCTGGCAGAAGACAGATGCTCATGCTCAGCAGAAGAGCCAGCTGAGGACAGACACCCATGCCTGGCAGAAGGGCCGACCATGGACAGAGGCTCATGCCCAGCAGAAGAGCCCAGTAGAGGACAGATGCTCCATACTCAGGTAGAAGACAGATGCTCATGCCTAGCAGCAAGCCCAGCTGAGGACAGAGGCTCATGCCCAGCAGAAGAGCCTGGTGGAAGACGAGTACTCATGCCTGGCAGAAGGGCCCAGTCGAGGACAGATGTTCATGCTATCCATCCAGGAAGCAGAGAAAACAAGCGGAGAGGTGGAGCCACAACTGCATCCCTGTAGATCACTGACTGGAGACCTTGATCTTCTGGTGAAGCCCCAGCCTAAGAGTCCTCAGGTACAGACCCATCAGTGGTGAGGATGGAGTCCCCGGTCTGATCACCTTCTCTTTGCCCCTCTTCTGAACACATGAGAGAGATGTTCAGGGGACATTTTAGATCAAACCACAACAGCAGCAATGTTGAGGACAGAGCAATGTCCTTCTGTCAGCTGTGCAGTGTGTAAGTGCAGTCATCCCTCTGCCTCCACAGAGGATGGGGAGTGGGATCCTTGCAGACACCCAAACCACAGATGCTCCAGTTACTCATGCAAACATGGCATAATATTAACAATGTAGACCTTTTTAAATACATATTTCATCATCTTAAGATTATGTATACTACCTAATACAACATAAACACTAAGGAACTATTTGCCATGATGTGTTGTTCAGGGAATAATGACCAAAAAAATCTTATCCATGTTCAAAATAGATACTATATTTTAATGTATTTTTGCTCTGTGCTTAGTTTAATCCACAAATACAGAACCTGTGGACTAAATCAACTGTAGATGACAACCCTAAAGCCAGGCATGATACTGTAAGTGGCTAGTTGAGCAGATTCTATTTGTCAGGAGAAGCTTTTAATGAAAATACTTGGGGATATGACAGCAAAGGTATACACAGAGCACATAGTCCACTGAAATAGTATAGACTTTTTTGAAAGATCAAACATTTTAAGTCATTTTCAAAATTACTAACATTATGCATTTCCTCACGGGTCATCTTCATGTAGCAGAAAATACATTGTCCTACAGGTGTATTTTTGGTTGTCCAGGTAATACATAGTTCCTGTTTCAGTTCCAGTTGCTTGTGTCTCCTAGAAACAGCTGGCCACTGGGATGCATGCTGTAAGAACTAATCTCCAACTGACAAGCTGTTCTGTCTCTGTGCTTTCTGATTGCCTATTCCAGATAAGCCCTAGACTATCAGAGATCAGGGTCTGATATGCTGGGAATGATCCTGATCAGTGTTTGGCAACATAAGTAAATCTACCTCCAAATGCTGAGCATTGTTTCCGTGTTTTTGTTTGCCATAGCAATAACATAGATTTAAGTAAAAGAAAGTTCTAAAATTCAGTATAAAGTTTGAGTTTCTATTTTACTTCCAATTTAGTATATTGCTTTCATAGAACATCATATAGATTTTTCTAGAACTATTTCTTGAGTAAGATGGTTATTTGAGTAATGTATCTAAGATACAGCTAAAGTATTTTTACTTATAAGAAAAATAGATGGATCTTAGAAAAGGAATTGTTGACTTTTTATATTTTGAGGAGAAATGACAACGCAATGCAATTGTTGGCCATTTTTTGTTTAGTTTGTGTTTTCTTTACTTACACTTTCTACCTCCACAGTGTTGAAAAGCAACAACAGGGTTTCCTAACCATTAATTTCTCAAGGTCAAGTCTTCATGCTAAGCCTGTTCTCCTCATGTTCCCCTCTTCCCTGTTGCACATGCCTAAGAACATCCATTTTTTAGGAGCCTCCCTAACATGGTCACCATCTTCTCCAGTGCCTGGTGATGCTCCTGGCTAAATAACAGGAAGGACATCATGTCTCTAGCTTCCCACTCCTTGCTCCCCTGAAAGCAAGCATAAGAGTTTTCTGATATTTATTGTGAGATAATTGAGGAAAACAATCCATAAAAATTTCAAAATTGAGTATCTTTCAAGATTTGAACATATACACTGTATCCTTAGAATGGTCTAACATGCCAAGAGGGTCTACAACATGACAGATTCCTGCTTTGCACCTGTATTTGCCAGCAGATTTGGAGTATTACTACCATTTTTGTTTCCAGATCCATGCATTGGATGTTGACATGATGCTGGATATGCAGTACTGCTATGGTCAGTGGACTCAGTGTTCAAGGCTCTCTCAGGTCTTCTTGGTCTTGGAACAGAAATGCAGCAGATTTCTCTATGATGCTATCATCAGTAGAACCATTCTTTGAAAAACCACGTTTCCAGGATGTCTTAGTTACTTTTCTCTCCTTGCTGAGGCAAAAATGCCCAAGGATCAAAATTAAGGAAAGAGAAGTTGGTTTGTGGAGGTCTCAGTCCATAATAATCAGGTTCCAAGGAAGGGTGGCATGGCACAGGAACAACAGTTCATGGCCACAGAGGAAAGAAAGAGCAAAAAGGAATAACCCTTAGAAGGAATATCTCTACATGCTTCACACCACTGGATTCCTAGAAACTTCACTGAGGGAGAAGGTATTTGAATTTTTGTTGGATTCATTTCCCAGCCTCTGGCTCTAAAATGCTGCACTAATAACTCCAGTGTGGTTGCTACCCACTGCTCACTAGGCCCCATCAGCATAATATCATCAGTGTAATGAACCAATGTGATATTATGTGGAAGAGAAAGGTGATCAAGTTCCTTATGAGCTAAATTGTGACATGAGGAGGGTGGATGAATATAATCCTGAGATAAGACAGTGAAGGTTCATTGCTGGACTTGGAGTTGAAAGAAAATTGTTTATGGTGGTTCTTGTGACTAGCTATGGAAACAGCATTTTCTCGGTCAAATAATACCATATCAAGTGACAGGAAATGTTTTAATCACCTCAAGCAAGGAAATCACATCTGGTTCAACAGCTGCAATTGGAACCACCACTTGATTCAATTGATGACAATCTACTATCATTCTCTAAGACCCATCTGTCTTCTGCACAGCCCAAATGGGAGAATTCAAAGGAGATGTGGGGACCACCATTCCTGCATCCTTCAAGTCCTTGGTGGTGGCACTAATCTCTGGAATTCCTCCAGGAAAGTTATGTTACACTTGGTTTACTATTTTACCAGGCAAAGGCAACTCTAATGGCTTCCATTTGGCCCTCCAAACTATAGTATCCCTCACACAAAAGGCTAGAGAACCAATGTGACAATTCTTCCAAGTACTAATTCATCTGTCTCAATTATACATTCTGGGGAAGTGACCACTGGATGGATTCAAGGACCTATTGTGAAGCTGGGTGTGGTTGCACATGTCTGTAATCTCAGCACTTGAGAGGCTGAGCCAGGAGGATTAGTGTAAATTTGGGACCAGCATGGGCTGCAAAAGTGAGCTCAAGGCCAGCCTGAACTGCATAGCAAGACCCTGTCTCAAAAAGACAAAAAAAAAAAAAAAATAAAAAAAAAAAGGACCTTTGTTAAAACTCCATCGACCTGCATAGGCCCTTGCTGGAGGGCCACAATGTCATTTTGGATGTCCTGAGATCAGTTTTAGTTCAGAATCAGTGTCCAGTAGTCCCTGAAATGACTAATCATTATCCTTTTCCTAGTATGCAATCACTTGGGCAAAAAACATTAGGTCTCTCTGTAGACAAATGACAGAAAAATTGACTGTATAAATTTTTGGTACATCAGGATCTTTCCCCAATACGACCTGGCCTCTCCTTCGTTCAAGATGTTCTGGGTCTATAGGCTGGCTCAAGTCAGGGAACTGGTTGAGGGGCCATGATGCCATCTTACCCTGATTTGAAGTATATTTCTGTTCATTTGCCCTTAAGTTTTTTCAATCATATAAATCTAGTAAAAATTTGGCAGGCTTTCTGTGTATCTTACTTTGGGGAATTCCATGGCTGATCATCCAGTGCCATAGGCATACACATATCAGATTATTCTGGCCATTGTTCAGCTTCTGTTGTCCATTAAAATAAGTACAGGGACTCTGCCTTTGGCAACTGAATGCTGCCACTTGACCTCTGCTACTTCAGGATGCAATCAAACCCCTTGACCTTAAATTTCCTAATTGCATAACTGCCGCTGCACCGTAAGATCTGGCATACAGGGAAGAGCAGCAACAGAACCCTTCAGAGTCACTGGTGCTCCCCTCACAGATCTGTTTCTTATGGTGTTGGTCAAGGATTCATTTTCTGGATCATCCCAATGTGGAGGATTAGGTTTATTGTGACAGATTTACCCTAGCATTCCCACTTCCCTAAGCTTCTGAATTACCTCATCAACAGTAAACCATGGAATATCAGGCATCTCTAACTCACTCACAGTGGGCCATCTTTTGAGCCGTACTTCTGCTAACCAGCCAAATAAACTGCTAACGCTTTTTTTTTTTATTCCACAAGTTGCAGCATTAAATTCAGAATATCTGTTAATGGTCTCATATCAAAAAACTCAGCCTGATCCAAGTGAATATTTTTTCCACATTATACCACACCCATAAAATCTATTCCCATGCTTACTCATTAGGCCTCTACTTATCAGGGAAAACCAAGAAGTTCTTTGAAAGAAGAAGCCCTTCATGGGGCACACTATGTCCTTCCCCCTTAGGAGCCCTCTGCGATTTGAGCCTAGTTATGGATCTACAGGCAGAAATCAATGGCAAAAGTGGGTCCTGAGGAGTGTCAGTGTTACTATGCTTGATTAACACAGGATTAGTGTTCCCAGGTCTACTAGGAGAGGCCAACACTACAGGGAGTGGAGGAGGTTATGTCTCTGCCACAGTGGGTGTGGGAATCTCTTCCTCTGGCAAAATACTTTCATTAGCATGTAGGAAGCAAACATCCTCAGCTTTCTCAGGATCCTCTCACACATCCCCATCCCAGTTTATGGGATCCTATCTAGGGACTTGTTGATCTCTCAGTGTACCCCAGACAGGAACGGTGGCAGGAATGAAGAAAAGATAGACAAGCGGCAAGAGCTGGGTCAGATGGGGAGGCCTCTTTACCTGGAAGGCAAAGAGGAATGAATAGCAACAGTAGGGGCATTTATTTATATTTTTGCAAAGTATCATGAGACACAAGATTGCCTAGTGACTAATCACTGAAATGACTGAGGTAGCCTGATTTTCTCAAGACTGAGGTAGCTTGACTGCTTTGTACTCTGGTTGTGTCTTACCTTACACAAATGATGAATTTTTAGCTTGAGCCACCTCCAACATCCCATTCTGTTCAAGTCAGTGCCCTCATTTTTTCCTCACATACCTTTCAAGGCTGAGTTTTAAGCTTATGTCACAGTTTAGCCAATTGAATTATGAGAGACTGTGCTTGAATTTCTGCAGTCTCAGACTTTTGAGTAAAAGAAAACATATTTTCTTTCAGGAAACACTCAAAACTTTTAAAATTTCTTATCTGTGTCTAGTGATGGGAATTTGAATTGTCAAGCTCCTTATTTTCCTTTATTAATTTGTCTTCACAGCCGGAAGATATTAGATTTCCTATGAATGTTTTGAGTTCATCATTATCTTTCAGTAGTTTGTCCAGGGATGCTAAGACCCACCAACTAGCATCATTACTTTGCCTACTCTGCCAAAGAAATTCACACTTTTCTTGTACAGAGTTGTTAGATTCCTGATATCTCACAAGTGGTAAATTAAGATAATCAAATGTATCTATATAGCATAGAAGGTTAAGTAGTTCATGGATTATCAGTACACTCCACAGAAGTGGAAGGAGAAACCATGGTGTCTTTAGACTTCATCAAATTGCAGAAACAACTACAAGAACCCCTACAGCCACTAAAGAATGCTGTCATTATAGTTCTGTTTCTCTAGAGCCACTCCTACTACCAAAAGCTGTATCAGCCATGAGAAATAGATGTAACAAAGATATAAAAAATACAAAAAAACACTCCCCCCCAAAAAAACGATATACAAATACATAAAAAGTCACAAGTTTGGCTTACAATGGTAAACCCCAGAGTTGGACGACGAAGCTTGTAGAGCTTGTCTGCACACAGGAGGCTGAAGGGCCCAGTCCAAGGTCTGGAGCTCAACACAGTGTCCTGTTCAAGTTCCTGTCAAGGGGCCTATGGGTCTGTCGCACACCAGAAGGCTGAAGAGGCCCAGACAGAAGCTAGACAGTTTGTACTGGAAGCCAGGAGACAACCAAGCTGAAAGCAAAGACTGGAGATCCTCCAGGGAGCCAGAAATCAGTCCTTCCTCATTTCCCTTTTATTTTATGCAGACTGCCAACCCTGTGGGATCTTTTACACCTTCACTATCTCCCTAGCCTTTCTCTTGCACAGGCTCAGGATATTCACAAAGTAAGGACTGGCCCTCTTCTGTGTCACTAAGTGAACCTTCTAAACTCAAATTGACACAATGTATCAACTAAAAACCACTCTTGGCCCTCCAAAGACTCATACATATCCCTTTAAACAAAAGACATTTAGACCAACTTTAAGATTTGCAGGGGCTGGGGAGAAATCTCAGCAGTCTTAGTGCCTACCTATTAAGTATAAGGATCTGAGTTTGATCCCTGGTACTGCATGCTGTGTCTGCCCTGGAATCTTGAACATGCTGTGCTGGCCCTGGAACCAGATGTGGTGGCGCATGCCTGTATTGTAATCCCTGTGAGGCTGAGACAGGAGAATCACTGTTATGGTTTATGTCTAGCTGTCCCCCCAAAGCCTCGTGCAATCATGGGGCAGGGGCTTGTAGAGTTTGAGACTTGACTCATGATCCAAAGGGATTATGTGATGGGACTATGGGTTGGTGTCCTTCTGGGATTATGGGTGTGGCCTAAGGTGGATAGGCTGAGGTGGAGAGCCTGAATTTGATATAAAGAGAGACAGACAGATAGACTCACACTGTTGCTCTGTTGCTCTCTGCTCCCATGGTTGTTCTGTTGCCTCTGTCACAATATTTTTTCTGTTCCACTACCATGAACTGCTGTTCTCTGCCATGTGCCTCTCTGCCTTGGAGCCAGCCAAGTATGGACTGAAACCTCCAGTAACTGTGAGCTAAATCGACCTTTCCTTCCTTCATTTTGAGTGTCGGGTATTTGTCCCAGTAACAAGTAAAAAGTCACTAATACAATCACATTGAGTGTGAGCTGTGAGGTGAGACTGTATCAAATAAATAAATTTTTAAAAAAATTTTACAAAAGAGCTGCCAAAGTCCTAACAGTTTCAGCATTACTGAAAAGTCCAAGTCTAAGCTAAGATGTAAGACATTCTTAGCTGTGAGCCCCTGTAAAACAAAAAGAAAGTTAAACACTTGCAACATTCAATTGCAATAGATAAAAATTACTATTCCAACAGCTACAGAGAGTTGCAAAGGAATGGGGTCAAAGCAAGTACAACATCCAGCAGGGCAAACATTAGGTTCTATAGTTCCATATGGAGCATCCAAAGCAATCTGATAAGTTGGGAGCTCTAAAGGCCTTGAGTGGCTCCTCTTCTACAGCACTTCCAGTGCTAGTAGCTCCCATGGCTTCTCTATTAGGCCTAGCAGTGGTTGATACGTTGTGTCAACTTGGCTGGATGACTCCCTGCCTGGCTCCCCTGCCCTCAGGTACAATTGGTTCCTCGCTAGAGCAGGTCCAGGGCCCGTCCTCGAGTATGATTAGTTCCACCCTAGGGCACAATGGGCCCTCCCCAGAGTGACTCAGCACAAAGAGACCATATAAGGTGCTGAGGAAGGAGTTGATGTTCCACTTCATCGGAGGAACTTCAGTCTTTGTGTTTGGCTTGGACTTCATTACCTGGCTTGCAGTGCAGACTCTTTGGCCTCCAGCTTGGATCTTTCTCATTCCACCACAGACTATTCAGTCTTCAGTCACAGACCCATTAGCTGATGCACAGAGACTTGCATGTCCACTGCAGTGAGCTTCAGACCTTGAGACTGAATTCTTCAGTCTAGGGTGTGAAGATACCCTCTGCATGCTTCTTCATCTGACTCTACCACTGACTGTCATAGGCCAATCTTGTAATTTCTTATACATTGTATATTTTGTGTTAATATCCCTTCCTTATACTATGTCTGTTTTTCTAAGTAAAGACCTAACCAATACAGACTTGCTTTGCTATCTCCTTGCAACTTTCCTTAGGTGATCCACGTTCCTGGTTTTTCCAACCTTGTGGGATTTCTATTATACCTCTGGCTTCTCATTCACAGATTCACACACTGCCCTCTCAGGA
This sequence comes from Capromys pilorides, assembly GCA_004027915.1. Lineage (NCBI taxonomy): Eukaryota > Metazoa > Chordata > Mammalia > Rodentia > Capromyidae > Capromys > Capromys pilorides. The sequence continues at coordinate 11,047 of PVKN010023597.1, forward strand.
GCACACTACCTGGCCTACCAGACCTTCTGAAATCATGGTGGAAGGTACCTTAACCCCACAAATTTTGCATTATCCATGCACCTAAAACTAGTGACACATGCATGCTACAAAAGGTTGGCTGCCAGCTGGAGCAGTATCCAGGCTTATTGTCCTTCTGGCTGTAGGGGTCAAGTGTCTGGATTGCTGAGCCCACTGAATTCAATTCAAAGAAATAAATTCTTTATGCTGCCGACATTCTGGGACATAGTGTGGTAATCACTGCCTATTGAGAGTGGCCGAAGCTGTAAATTGATCTATGTGGGAAGGCCTTGATGACTGAAGCAACCAAGCAATTCAGTCCTGAGAAAAACATCCTGCGTGGGCAATTTCAGCTATTGGTTAGTAGGCAACCTTGCGTTTGCTGATATTGACTTTGCAAGAGTATAAATAAATGCCCCTACTGTTACTCTTGGGGTCCTTTGCCAACCAGGCAAACAGACCTCCACCTGAACCCAGTTCCTTTCTTCTTGGGTATCTTTTCCTCATTCCTGTGGCTGTTTCTCCCTGAGGAACACCACAAGACCAATTAATCACTACACTTGCCATTCTGGAACATGGCACTCTGTGGATTTCTTCTCAAGGCATAGTCTTTTAGTTTTATAGTGTTGAGGATGCAAACTGTAGAAACTTGCTGCTTCTTGTGAGGCCCTCAGACCATTTTATTCTATTCTCCTGTTCTTCCTCAGAAACTTAAATCTCCTCAGCTCTATCTTTGTAGTCCACAGCTTTACTGAAACTTCCTTTCTAGCCTTACCCTCAACATTTGAAATCAGCCTTCTGGGCTCTTTGTCCTTGAGTTGCAACATACTCAAAATCCCCCCACAATAGCCATGTCACCACATCATCATTAGGCTGTTTGGAAATTTCTTTTGTCCAATCAATTAGTCCACTTCCTTTAATCTTAGTCTCAAGCAAAGTCTCTGGACATGAGCAAAATGCAGACAAATTTTCTGTCAAACCATAACACAGATCATCTGGAGTCCAACAACCAATGTAGTCCTTCCAGCAGAAACCTCACAAATCTGGTCTTTATTGGCAAAATTTCTATCAGCATTCTGGTATTTTGAGCTCTAACTAGAATCTCCCATACAGAACAGACTAAGGCATTCAAGCTCTACTGTTTCAGGTGACATATCCTCAACTTTCCAAACTCTTCCCACAAGCCCTTTCTAAAGGCTTCTAAAACTCATGGTACAGTCACAGAAATGTCCTACTCCTGTTACCAAATTTTTTCCTACTTACTTTTCTCTTGTTACTGGGACAAAACACGCAACATCTCAAATTAAGGAAGAGTTCATTTTGCTCACAGTTTGTGGAGGTTTTTGTTCATAATAAGTTGGCCCCAACAGAGTGTGGCATAGCCAAGGCAACTCCTCATGGCAATAAGCAAAAGCAACAAGAGCAAAAATGGAGGAGTGGGTGAGAAGATTCTGTCCCTTATACAGTTAGTAACCTACTCACACTAGGGTTGGTGTAGCAGTCATATCTATATTTCCAGCACTAAACAAGGCACTTACATAACTGCATGAAACTTGGTAGGGGGCATCTAGACACAAATCATAACATAGATATGATATTAAAGAATAAACTTGAGGGAGCAAATATTAGAAGTTATTAATGCATAGTGCCTTATGCTTCTGAGACAAGGGTTATGGATATCCTCCATTTAGCTCAGAGGTGCACACTTTATCAATGTGTATGCAAGCACCATCTGGTGTCTCTGAGGGGTGTAAGATTGTTTTCCACAAGCTTGAGACAGATGCAAACTGGAAGCAGCAGCCTAGTAGGATCTGGAGGCAGGTGGGAGTGTGTCTGCTTGCAGTCTCCTTCTGCCACCCTCTACTGACAGACAGAACATGGAGCAGCTTGCTAAACAGGAACCAGGTTGGAGCACCATGAAGCCAAACCTGACAGGGTGGCCTTGAACTTGAGAAGACAGGGTTAGTAATTTTCTTACTGAACATGCATCTCTGGTGGACACTACTTAGTGTGGGGAGTGGTGAAGGGGCAACTACAAAGATGACAGAATCAGCTTCGTAAATGTCGCAGGAAGTCATGAAAGACTTTTCAGCAATGTTAAGCACTGTGACTGATGAAAGATCTTTTGTTTAATCACTGAGATTTGGCAAAGAAGGCCTTTGCAGAAAATCCCTAAAACAGATGTTAGATCATATTAAAGTAGATGCACTCTGTGTTGAATATTCTTTCAACACCTTGGCCACAAAAAGGAGGTGAGATAGGGGGACAACCTGGAAGACATGGCACAGTAAAGAACAAGAGATATTTCCATTGTTACAGAAGAAAAAAACGGATGAAATTAAAGAAAAAGATTATGAAGAGAGGAAGAAACAAGAAAGACTGGTGTAGGTCCTTATGTGAATCATAAAGTTAATAAGAAGGCTTTGCTGAGAATGAGTGGGACCAGGATCCAGGAGAGTAGAGATGATTGAGAACTCTTCAGGTGTGTAATTGAATTTAATATTTTCCATGGCTCAGCCTGTCAGATCTAACAAAATTACTTAGAGAAAATGAGTCAAATCTGGAGCAAGAATTATACACACAGTATATAATTATACACTTGGTATGTATGGTGCATTTGTCTACATCTCCAGCTTTATATCTCCATTTTTCTGTTGTGCTGTTGACCTTTTCTGGTCCAACTAGTCCCTCACAGAACCTCTGGGCTGCCTGTGCACTGCAGGATGCCTAACTATTTCCTGGGCCTCTGGTCCTGAGGGACTGATGAAATCTGGTGTGGAAAAAACACCCCCAAATCTTGCCAAATGCCCCCTGGAGGAAAAGGTACCCTGGGGTGAGAACCACGCCAAACCCACAAAGGCTTTGATGATCTCCTTTTCCCCACCTTCCATCCTCTGTCCAGGCAAAGCCCATTTTCTCAGCCTCTTGCCCTTTTCTGGAGTCTTCTCATCCCGAAGTTCTAGTTAGCTTGGCATCTGATGTCTCTCAATAGAATTTAAAAAATTATCTAGTGTTTCTAGTAGCTCTGTGTGGGAGTCTTGTTCTACTTGAAATCATCCCCTATTATCTGGAAACAAAATTTCAGACAAAATTTTTTAAGAACACTATTTATTTTTATTGTGTTACTTTTTAGCCTAACTTAAGGGTCAGCAAATTTCAGTCTGTGGAACAAATCAGGCTATAGTATGTTTGAGAAATAAGGTGTAATTTAGAGTTAAACCCTTTTTTATGGGCTGTTTATAGAACTATGCATGAAGATCAGAGAGTAGTTTGCACAGCAACCTTGTGCCCATGGGCCAAAGTTTTCCAACCCTTGCTTACATCTTGAACATTTGGAAATTCAGACAAATGCATATTCGTTGTATCTAATATAATATAATTAGCTGAATAACTGCATGTTTAAGTTTTCTTAGACTTATCTAAAAATATGAAAATAAATTCAATCATTTTCTTTCAGGTGACCACATAAAGTGAAAGCTTTTATTAAATTTCTCTGTATTATTGTATAATACTGTGCATTGTATAAGTCAAATATTATGATTACTTAAAGCCTAGGGCAAGAGGTTTAATATGAAGATTATGGACTCAACTTCTGACCATCTCAGTTAGATTCTCTCTCTCATTTTCTCTCCATTGCAGTTATAGGTTGTCCTTCTAATCTTCATTACCC
>PVKN010023598.1:0-14862 GCA_004027915.1 Capromys pilorides
TCCTTTTAGCCACCTTTCCTGTTTTTCTGCTTATCTTCTCTTATTTTCTTCTGGCATTTCCAACAGCTTACCTGTGTTAATCCCTGGCCTTTACCTCGTAGTGGAAGCCTACAGCTCATTCTCAGCAGTCCCTTAACACAGTGGGATCCGGGCAAAGCAGCCTGAATCAACAAAAGCCCTGGTGGTTCGGGAATGTGGTGGAACTGTGCTGCCAATTTCATACCTTGCCTGCCCGGCAGAACAGGGCTAGCTCCTGCTTCCTGGAGGCATGGAGGAAAGGCTCCCCTGATGGAGCCGCACTGGACTTACTCTCATGGCTATGTTCTGAAGGCTGGCAGCGACGCCACAGGGCACCTTTTTATTCTTACACAAGAACCTTTGGTTCAGAGTGCCGGAAGCGTAGAGCTGCCCACGTAGACGAACCGCAAGATCAGCAACAGGGGCCGGGCACACCTTCCTCTCAAGGTCAAGGCCCTCGTGGTCAGAAAGGTAGCTGAGCAGCGCTGTACGGGATTTCACACGCAGCGCTCAAACCTTCCACTCACAGCGAGGGCGAGTGAGCAGGCAAGAGGGCGAGTGAGAGAAGGCACGAGAGAGCGCATGGGAGCGACAGTGTGTGAGAGCGAGCAACCGCTCAAGAGGAGTGAGGGCGTGAGAGCAAGCGAGAGCGTGCCAGAGAGCGTGAACGCAAGAGAGCGCGAGAGACCGAGAGCGAGCGCGCGCAAGAAAGCAACAGCGCGCGAGAGAGCATGAGAGCAAGCGTGCGGGTGCACGAAAGAGTACTCGAGAGAGCGAGAGCACGAGAGTGAGCGAGCGAGAGCGAGCACGAGCGTGAGAGCACGCAAGAGAGAGCCAGTGAGCAAGAGAGCACGAGCAAGGGGAGAGAGTGCAAGACTAAGAGAGACACTAGAGGGTGCAAGAGAGAGCCAGGAGCGTGGGAGAGTGAGAGCACAAGAGAATGCGAGCGTGCGAGAGTGCGAGTGTGAGCGAGCGCGAGAGCGACTGAATGAGACCGAGAGAGCATGAGAGCAAGCGTGCGAGTGCACGAAAGAGTACTCGAGAGAGCGAGAGCACGAGAGTGAGCGTGCGAGAGCGAGCACGAGCGTGAGAGCACGCGAGAGAGAGCCAGTGAGCAACAGAGCACGAGCAAGGGGAGAGAGTGCAAGACTAAGAGAGACACTAGAGGGTGCAAGAGAGAGCGAGGAGCGTGGGAGAGTGAGAGCACAAGAGAATGCGAGCGTGCGAGAGTGCGAGTGTGAGCAAGCGCGAGAGCGACTGAATGAGACCGAGAGAGCATGAGACTGAACGACAGAGACAGCGAGAGAGTGCGAGACTGGGTGACACTGAGACAGCGGGAGGGCGCGAGACTGAGCGACACTGAATGAGAACGAGACAGCGAGAGCACCAGAATGAGTGCGCGAGACAGCGACACAGACAGCGAGAGCGCGCGAGACTGAGCGACACTGAGACAGTGAGAGCGAGCACGAGACTGAGCGAGAGAGCGAGAGAATGAGAGCGCGAGACTGAACGAGAACAAGAGCAAGAGAATGCGTGAAAGTGAGAGCGCGAGACTGAGCAAACACCGAGACAGCGAGAGCGCGAGACTGAGAGCGCACGCGAGAATACATGCGTGAGACTGAGCAAGAGCGACAGTGAGAGAGCGCAAGTGTGAGAAAGCGCACCAGAGAAAGAGTGCAAGGGAACGTGAAAGAGAACGCGAGCGTGAGAGAGCGAGACCGAGGGACAGCGAGAGCGCGAGCACGAAGGCTCACATCTACGTGTGTAACCTCAAGAATCTCACTACAGTCACACACACACAGCCCTTTATCAGTGGCCCTAAGAACAGGCATTTTAAGGCAACAATCAAAATTTGGGGTGCCTCTGAAAACCAGTCTCCTTAATAAAAATAAATCTGATGCTGGAAAAGTGGAGCAAGGACATCAAGTCTGGACTAAACCCCAAAGCTCTGAAAGAAGAAAGGACTTGAGATTTTTCTACTTCAAGGCGCTGGAACAGCATTTCCCAAACAACTTCCGTTCAAAAGCTTTGAGTTAAACTTGTCTTTTCCATAAAACAACATATGTTGAAGTGTTTGATGGACTTTTGCTTCAGTTACAATTTATGAAGACATCTACTTTATATCATGATCTTTTATCACTTAAATTACAACCGCTATAATTCCCCACATACATTTTATACAACAGAAGGTTATAAAATCCACCCCATGTCCCTGTATTCTATGAAGACATTTCTGTGACTAGGGTTTAACGTCACAATTCTCTTTCAATGCAATATGACAAGAAAGAAGGAAAGCATGTTCTAATATTTAAAAAGTCAGCTACCTGGGGTTTTATGACCTGCTGCGGAATATAACACACGAGAGCAGCAGCTTTGAGAATGTCGCTTTTCTGCTTTTCATTAGCCGGAGTCAACTCGAGAGCCCGCAAAGCAGCTGCTGCCTGCTGGGTAAGCGTCCATGATAAATGCACACTGGTTAGTTAGAGCCCATGTTTGCTAAAACCAAAAACCAAACCCAAAACCAAAATTAAAAAAAAAAAGCCCACTCTGGACCTGCAGTGCTCACCTCAGACACTAGAGGGAGTGGTGAGCACACTCTGGCAACGCTGATCCCCAAGCCAACCTGCGGCCTGGGAAAGCGGGCTGCAGCTGGCCCAGGATCACCTACTCTCAGAAGACACTACTCTTCTACCCTTGATGGGCTCCCCCAACAGTGCACCCCACAAACAGCCAGGGACTAGCTGGCCTGTGAAAATGGCCACAAATTACAAGATCCTACCACATGCTCATTTGTTTTCATTTCTCCCAACGCTCACTGTGGGATTACCTGTGAGAGCTGAGCTGGTTGGTGGGACATGAACAAGCATGAGGTGAGCAGAGTCCTAGAAAGTGACTGGGCAGTGGAGCTCGCCCTCTTCTCTGGCTGCTTGAGGAACATGGCCTCCAACGCCCAAGAAGCCAGGCTAGCCCACTGGATGACGAAAAGACCAAGCCATGTGCCACGCCAGCTGATGCCACACCCAGCACCCGCATGGGAGTGAGGGCACCCTGGGCCTGTGCAGGGCTAGCACAGAGGCGCCACCCAGACTGTGCACAGGGCCCACCGTGGAGTGGCTCATGAGCTGGCGTAAGCTGGCTGATGACGCCCACTAGTCCCACAGTCTGCGTAGCCCACTGAGGCCTCAGTGCCTCAGTGGAAGACCAACAGGACTGCACCAGTGAGACCCCCACACTTCCCAGGTGACTCCACACCAGTGCTCTTTCAGGAAGCCTCAACCATCGCTCCACGTGCTCCATGTGCTCCATAGAGTCTTTGATGCTCTTTGATGTCTGCTCTGTACCATACAGCTACAGGCCAACACCTGTGTTGTTCTTGTGCTTAGAACAATTGATGAAAACACCATTCAGTTGAAAGACCGAGCTTTAAAAAGATAAACCTTTCAACTTTTCTGGAAAGTTTCTTGAAACTTTTCATTCATAATGCTGAGGGAGAAGAGAGAAACCTATTTTTTTTCACTTACTGATTTAACACAAGAAACACCATAGCACAGGCTTCACATCTGTCTCCCCAAAATGCGTCAGCTGAGACCTAATCTCAGGGGACAGCATTAAGACTGGGTCCTCTGGGAAGTGGGCAGGTCACTAAGACAGAGCCTTCATGAATGGCATTAGAGCCCTGAGAGAGACCTCGATACCCCCACCCCTTCTGCTCTAGGAATCTCAGAGTGAAGAGACTGCTGTCTAAGAAAAGAAGTGGGCTCCCACCAGACACCCTGCTGGGCCTTCCTCCTGGTCTCCACAGCCTGGTGGCACTGAATGTCCACCATCTGCATGGAGTTTCAACACAGCAGCCCACACGGACAGGAATACCAGGACCTCAGGGACGACGCTTTTCTCACAGCTTTATCCTCAGCCCTTAGAATTGTGCCTGCCAAGCAGTGGCTGCTCACAAAGCGCTTGTTATAAAATGAACACAGGGATTACGTTGAAAACAGAGCTCAAGAAAACAGAAGAAACCAAACATGCACTGTCAGAAGCTGGTCCGAAGTCTCTCTCCGAACACTTGCAATTTGTGGCCACAGTCTCTGAACCCCAGCACCAGCCACCAGGTTCGCAAGGACGCAGACACCTGGCCAGCTGCCTGAGGCCACCTCAGCTCCACCCTACTGTCAGCTGCTTGTTCCCTAGCTCACCGGAGCCAAAAGTATTTGTGGTTCTACTTCTCAAACATTATGTGAAGGGTTGAGCTGAAGGGAAGCGGAAAGAGCTTCAGTTTTTTTGTTTGTTTTTAATTTATTTGGTACAGGGTCTCACTACACAGCTTGGACTCACAGTGGTCTTCCTGTTTTTAGCCTCCCCAGTGCTGGCATTACAGGCATGCCCCACCACACCCAGTCTCCATCACCAGCTCAGCACACCGGGGCAGGGCCGGCATGGCATGTAGTGCTGGGGATCAAACCTTGGTCCCTGAGCTTGCCTAACCAGGCGCTTAGTCCACTGAGCTATCTCACCAGCCTGAGTTCCTGTTTCTTTGAGAACAAATCTGAATGTTTCTGAAAGATAGATAAGCACTATATCACACAAGTATCTAGCACTGGGAGAAGGTGCATCTGGAAGGAGTCAGAGCGTTTCACAAGGGTGACTCTCAAAAGCCTGAGAGGCAGGGGTGGAGCTCAGAGGGAGAGAAGTTGCCTCGCAGACGCAAAGCCTTGGGTTGGTCCTCAGTGCCACCCCGCACCAAAAGACTGGGCAACCCGGAAGCGCAGACTCTGCACAACAGGTGTACAAGTGTTTCAGCAAGGAACGGCCAAGAGGAACTCAAGGTACTGTGCACAGAGGCCTGGATCACAAAGCAAAAGTTTGCCCGGGCTGGACACGTGGCTTGGTGGTGGAGCAAGCACGACGCTGGGCAAGCGGGAAGCCCCGTGCTGGGCCGTGACACACTGAAGGAATGAAGTGAGTGGCCAGTGAGGATACGGCAGGTTGCACACTGCGTTAAAAAGTGAAGGGCACATTTTTATAGCTCTAACTAGCATTTGTACTGGCCAGCCCCTGTCAGGTCCTGACTACCAGGAGTAAAGCAGCTAGGAATTTTTAACCCAAATACAGCCACTGGAAGCGCCACTGACCTTCGGAATGGTGGGAATCCACACAGGAGTATGTATGTGATCACGCCGGCTGCCCAAATGTCCACCTTCAGGCCGTAGCTGAGAGAGCGGGAGGGAAGCAGTAAGGATTATGGAAGCTTCCACAGAGCCTTTCTCGGGGTGTGTGTGTGAGTGTGGGGGGGTGTCAAACTGTTCTACTCACACCGAGGAACAATGTGCTGTCTCAACAGTCATCTGTTTTCTTGTCACTCTGACCACTATCTTGATGTCCACAGCCATATTCCCAAGAGTGGCCGTGGGACAGAAGTCTGGGCACATAGCTTTCGGCCAGGTAAGTACAAACTCTAGCTCCCGAGGTCATAAGGTCAAGATCCTGGTGCAGTTACAGTGTCTGTCTGTCTGTCTGTCTGTCTCTCTCTCTCTCTCCTCTCCTCTCCCTCTCCCTGCCTCCTCTCCTCCACCTTCATAGGAGGCAATAAATTCACAAGCAGCAGTAATGGAAAACATGTGCCTCTGCCCACCAATGTCCGGGCACTGCCCAAACGCGCAGGAGCCTCACCCGGTTTCGGCGATGATCTCTGGTGCTACGTAGGTGGGGGTGCCACAGACCGTGTACAAAGGGCCTTCCACCACCGTCGCCAGCCCGAAGTCCCCCAGTTTCAATGACTTGGTTCCATCGGGATATTCACACACCTGTAACAGAAGGCAGGTGACAGTTGGGGTTTCCCCCCCACCACTCCACAGGCAGAAATGAGTGAGGCACACTTACTAACACACCCCACATGAACGTCTCCTCGTTGTAGTCACACCATGATTTCTCGGAGATTCTGCATGACTGTGATTTGGAAGACAGTATCTTCCATCTCTGCAGGACACAGTCCACCCAGGAGTCCTGTGCTTCCCTGTGTGCTTACTCAGAGCCCAGCCCGAAAGGGGCTCTACACTCTGTCCTTACTGAGTGTGGGCTACTTAACAGCCCAAGGAGGGGTGTTTGTTCAGTGTGTGTCATCCTGTCCCGCCCACCCCCCCATGCACTGGCGTTGTTCTAGGAACTCTTATATCAACTTCAGGAGACAATGTTGGGGGTGAGGATGACAGCCTTATTTCCTGGATGGTTGATGAAATAAGCACACTGTGCACATGCACCTATAATGCAGGAGACAGAGGCCAATACCTCAGGCATGCTAGGCAGGTGCCTATCCCTGGCCCATGTCCCCGGCCACAGATGCACACTGCTGCTAGGGAAGAAAGCCTTGGAAGGATAAAAAGTGCGCAGGCTTTGGGAAGGGATGGCCTGTATCTGAATCACAAAGCCACTTGTCTCCTGGGTGTGCACAGCCAGGGAAAGCTACCTAGGCTCCGACCAAGTTGTTCACCTGCGAAGTGGGAGATACTAGTACCTTCCTCACAAGGGTGAAAGAAGACAAAGAGCACAGCAGGGCTGAGGAGATGCTACCGTGCTGGACAAGGCTTCAGAATGCTAGAGAACACTGTGGGGGGCCATGCTTCAGTTGAAGAGTTATTTCTTGAAAGCAGTATGGATCGAATCTTACTATTGTTCATAATCGTTGACCCAGCAAATCCCTGAAGAGGTTCTCTAAGGAACAGAGCTGGGCCCAGGGGCTCTAAACTATGAAGCTACTAAAAGAACCTACCTAGGGTTTTTTAAAATTGGAAGCAACACAAATGGCTAACAGTGGCTAAGTAAATTGTGGTGCATTCCCATAAAAAATATTATATGGTTGCTACTAATCATTTGTCAAACAAACAAAAAAAAATTTCTGGAGACAAGGACTCCCTATATAGTTCAGGCTGGCCAGAAACTCACTATGTAGCCTGGGCTGGCCTCAAACTCATGGTGATCCTTCTGCCTTGGCCTCCTGAATACTAGGATTATAGGCATGCACCACCATGCCACGCAGGTTCTAATAAATATTATCACATGATATTCACTAACATAGTTTAAAAAAAAAAAAAGGTAAAGGCTAGCAAGATAGCTCAGCAGATTAAGTGCCCGCTTAGACAAGTGCAGGGACCAAGTTTGATCCCTGGCACGTTATACTGTGCTGGCCCCTCCCCCTGGTGTGGTAGGTCAGCCATCAAGACTGGGCATGGTGGCATATGCTTGTAATCCCAGCACTAGGGAGGCTGAAAATAGGAGGCTCACCATGAGTCTGAGCTGCGTAGTGAGACCCTGAGCCAAACACATAAAAGTATGTAAGTAAAAAAAACCTCACTAAAATTAGACATGGAATATGATACTTTAAGAAATTTTTAAAAATTTATCTCTGGGTGATAGCATTGAGAATTACTATAATTTTCCTCTATAGACTTTCGAATAGTTTTCAAGATGTTTATAATGATCATATTCTAGTTCAATAATAAAAAAAAGTTCATTTCATGTATTAGCAAACTGTCCTTATGCAATAAAAGTTTCAGCTCTCGACAGAATGCTGGAAACAGACCAGTGCAAGTGACAGCACGATTCAGGCTTCGCTGTGCAGCCAGTAACTGGCAGGCATAGTTTATTGGTCCCTTTGGAGTCCACTTGGAGAATAATTTAAGAGAAAAAAGCAATGGCAGCAACTTAATCTATACTCGCGTCTACTTCTGTATCTTTAAATTTACTATTTTTCTTTTCCTGATCTTAAACCAGATTTCCATCTCAACCACTAACTGAAGGAAGCAAAGAATTCAGAGAAAATCCCAGTTTTTAAAAAATGTTAACAGAGGCTCCATGAGTCCCAAATTTCAGGAAAGAAAGAGATTTATGCACTCTCACCAATAAAAACACTAAGACCTGCGGGTTCCACATGCCAGTAATGCCCTAGCCCCCATGGGCATTCACGAAAGTGTGACACAGGGCAGGGGTGGGGCCCGGCAGCCCTGAGGAGAGGCACCAGGAGAGGACGCCAAGGCCCGCTGCTACCCACAGCTCTCAGTGGCTTCGCCCACTTTCAAGCACAGCACAGGTGCGCACACTGCTCCTGCCCAGCACACAGCTTCATGACGGGAGAGGATCGCAAGAGGAAGGGCAAGGATTCCGAGTCTCCCTCGACTCTAATTCTGAGGCTGCCCCCAACAGCAGAATCATATTCAGAGATATTAATGACTCGGCCTGAAGTCGCAGTGCAGACTCTTAGCCACGCGGTAGGCCTAGGACGACTTCCCATCCATTAGGCTGAATGTAAACATGGAGGAGAACAATCTCATATAATTACAGCTAGGATTTATGATGCATTTATCAAAACTCAGACATCAGAAAGACAAGTCCTACGTAGCAGTAGTGATAAGAACAGCAGCACAGTTTCCTAAACGTCTGTGCCATGAGCCACGAAGCCTTGCGTCATTGCTCTTGTGTTTTCACAACTCAAAACCCACTCATTAGGTACCATTCCTGAAAAATAGTGTTTATCTTAAGCACTCAATTTGGAGATGCCTAGGGGTCTTTAGGGCTTGTTGTCAGACACCCAGAAATCCCTGAGGCTCCATTTTTCATCTTCCCTATCAAGAATTCAGAGTCAGATGTAGAGGCATAAATAGAAAGTGACTGAGCAGTCCATAGTCGCTGAATTATGCCTGGGCAAGTGGTACCCTCGGCTGAACGTCAAAAGGAAGTGTCATCGGGGGCAGACAAGCCTGAAATAATAATATTTTATCTGATTCATCTCTCCCCGATGCTAGACATAGAAACAAACACATAAAATACGAGTACATTTCGGGTTGGAGCTGGAGATTCTCTTCAAAAGCAGGGAGGAAAATTAGACTTACACTGTTGGCCTGCAAGGACACAAAGACATGCAGGCCAGTGCATCATGGAGTGGACCAGGCGGAGCTGTGGCCCATGGGGAAGCACTTGCCTAGAGTGCCCCAGGCCCTGGGTTCCATCCCCGGCCCCACAGGAAAAGCTGTTCAGTTCTCTCAGGAGTGAGGCAGTAAGGGATTCCAGGAACTGGCATCCTTAAGGACTCTGGAAATCTACACATTCTCCCCACAGCCTCTCATTGGAGTCTTCCAGGGACCCTACCAGGCAACCAGAACTGCTCCTTGCATCTTACTCATGAGGAAACTGAGGCACACAGAACTCAAGTCACTCTCAAGTTGCCAAGTGGGGTTTGCAGCCAGAACCCTCACCATTCTGGAGCTGAATCTAAACCTGAAAAGCACTGGTGGGCAGCGCTCCCAGGAGCCCGGCTGTAGCCTGGCCGTAGCCTGGCCATAGCCTGCCTGTGCGTGCTGACTGTGTGGATTCAAAAGCTTGCCACGGTGAGAACCCAGCCCTGGGGGCTCAGACGATGCTTGGCTGAAAGTTGCTCTCAGAATGCTAAAATAAAAAAAATACAAAGAGCATAGGTCCCACATCCAAAGTGAGCACCCCATGTTCGCTAAATAAAATGTCAACATACTGATTTAGAAGGACTTAGAATGTGAGAAACCAACTCTCTTCTCTCCCCTGTTCCCACACCTCCCAGAGAAGCAGAATTTATCGCTGGCCTCTCCTAGTTAACTCTGACAGGGCACCCTCAAGGCTGTAACTCACAGCCATAACAGCCACCCCCTTGCTCCCTGACACGGCGACCCATACATCTCCACTGGCAGGGGCTTAAATTATGACACTGCTGCCAGGGAAGTGGATGCAAATCAGATGCCTCAATGTGTCGGTGTTTAAACTGAGTTAGTTCTTAGACAGGAAGGGGCTGACAGCTACTCCAGGTATGTGCTGTCAGTGCCTCCACAGCACCTTCTCCTCCAGGGCCAATGCCACCTTGTCAGCTAAATCCAGGGTGGAACCAGGGATCCAGCTAGGTCTCAATGGGCAACACCTACTCTCCTCAAGGATGTGTAACTAAGGCTGTTTCCAGAGCTTCTCGCCACACATCATGTGGGTCAAGTTGAATGCCTTTCTCTTCCCCCGCTTTGGGCAGCCCAAGAGGTTAGTGCATCTCAGACAAAAGGAGGAACTCAGTTCTGACCTCCAGGTCACATGTGTTCTGAGACACAGACCAATGGCTATGCTGTGATGCAGGACAAAAGGACAGAGTGTGGGATCCTAAGGCGACTGTGCCACACGAAGAGAGCCAGCAGTGTGCTCAGTGGGAAGATCCCTTGCTTAGCACATAGGAGAGCTGAGGTTCGACCCCCAGCAGGACAAAAACCGCAACAGCCAACAAAGAAAAGGAAAAAAAAAGACAGGGGTTGATGGTGGGGTGAGTGGGCAGGGGAAGGGACTCCCCATGTGGATGGAGAAGTTCCCTGATGCCAGTGCCCTTGCTTCTGGGCCTGAACAACCAGCACTTCTAGACAAGCTGGTCTCCATGGTAACCAGTCATCTCCTAGCTGCAGCCCTCAGTGAGAGCATTGGTGACTGAACCCGTCGGGACCGGATCTCGTGAGAGCAGGAAGTCGGGGACTTCTTCACCAACACCATGCAGAACACTAGCCAGGACTGGAGAAAGCCCGTCACCCCTGCTGCGAGAGTCCTGGCCATACTTAAGTTAAGAGCTGACAGGTGCTGAATGTTCACAGAGGTGAGAAGCGTGTTGTGGGAAGTAAACACCATGGCCTGACTTTCATGCTCTGTCATCGCAGAATACAGCTTTTTCTTCAGTACAAGAACAGGGAAAATGACACTTTGAGACAAGAAAAATGAGCATCTGTTGGTCTCATGTTCCACACAAAACTAGACGATTTCCCAGATTCTGTCCCGCACGTACGTGAACTTCCACGCTCTACTTCTGTCTCCCATGAGCCTCTACCTCCCATCTTCAACCGACTCTTCTGAATATTTGCATTATGACCCTGCTTGTCCCCCTCAGCATCAATGCCCTGGCCTGCATGTGCCCCAAAGGCCTGGATGCAAGAGCGATGCTGTCCGGAAGTGGGACCTTCTGGATGGGAAGCCTGCGGGTGTTCTGCAGGTCCCAGAGGGTGAGCCCTTGGGGGGACTCTGGGGCATCCCCTTCCTGCTCTCTCAGCTTCCTCGCTCATGAGTACACAATCTTCTTGCCACGTGCTCCCATCACTGCCACCTGGCACTCCTACCTGGGGCCCAAAGACTCAGCCTGATCTGACCAAGCTCCGAAACCACAGAGCCAACATAAACCTTTGCTCTTTGTAAGTTAACATCTCAAGCATTTAATTTCACCAATATAATCACCAATCAAAAAAACGAAAATGTATTTTCTACTGTCTAATAAAGGGTCAAAAGAGATTACTGCTGAAGCCCACTAGTACGTTAGGGTCACTGACTAAAGACTTGCCGTGTTCCTATAGCTGGTTAAATCTCACTGCAGGACTGGTTAGGCCATAATGTGTCTTCATTTACAAATGATTGCACAAACTTACGAGCACTTTTCAAGGAACAGGGCCATGGGCTGGAACAAAAAAGCAGAGGCGACATACCAAGAGGTTCTCTGGCTTGATGTCCCTGTGCACAATGCTCAGGCCGTGGAGGTAGCGAAGAGCGTTGGCGAGGTTGTACACCATGGCGCTGCCGTCCCGCTCGGTATACTTGGTCGAAGAAGTAATCGCATCAAAGAGATCGCCACCCTACAGCATTCATAAAAGGCACATCACAGCATGAGCACCGCAATCTTGTGAAGGTGAGAAAAGTGGTCCTCAGCCTGGACAGACAGACGGAGGGAGGGCCACCAGCACCACTCACACCAGTGATAACTAATGAACCTACGGGGTCGCCCAACGCTCTTCTCATGAGGCCCCTGCAGGAGTTGCCAGTCTGGAAACGTTCCCTCCTCCTACCTTGACCAACTCCATCACCAGAAAGAGCTCAGTTGCTGTTTCCATCTCCTCGACCAGCATGATGATGTTGGGATGCTTCACTCGGCGCAGTATGGATACTTCGTTCTCGATCAGGTGCTCCTGTGGGTGGGAGCACAAAGGGGAAGTCAGAGGCGCGAGAACTCTCTGCTCTGCCCCAAGAGCCTACATGGAACCAAGGCACGCAAAGTCTGCAGACGTGAGGCCAAAGGAGCGACTTCCTTTACAGCAAGAGAACCAAAGCCCGGCCTACTTGGTGCTAGAGCAAGGCAGGACAGTGTGACAAGTCCTTGCTATTCACCAAAAGAAACAGATTCGTAGGCCTATTCTGGAGGGAGGACGCGGGTCGAGGCAGCTGCTCAGAGCTACTCTACTGCCCTTATCTCTTCAGCACGGCAGGAGGCTGCGACCCTAGCAAAGCTTGGGCACAGTGCCCCGTGCTTTCTAAGTTAGCAGAACTACTTTTTCAACTCCATCTACACTCAGAAACAGAATAGGCAAGGGGCTGGGGAGATAGCTCAGTCGAATAAACGCTTGCCTGGCAAGTGTAAGGGCCTGAGTTCAAACCCCAGTTCTGCAAAAAACTAAAAATAAAAAAGAAACAAAGTAGGCAAATGAGAAAACTTGGCATACTTCAGCACACTACTTCTGCTTTTTTTTTTTTTTTTTACCTTTTTAACCATTATCAGTATAAATTTTACTTTCATGCTGAAATTCCTGAAAACTTTTTTCCTGTGCAACTGGGTGTGAAGCCATTCACCAGATGGATGGTCCTTGTCATATTTACTTCAGAAATATGGAAACGTACAGTACCATGGGGGCCACTACTCTAATCTTAACTGGTCACTTCCTGAAAGTGACATGGACTCTCAGTCCCAGTGAGTGATGCAGGTGGTACTGGCCCTGCAGAGAGGCATTTATTACAGAACTAGAGAATTATTCCCAAAACACTAATCCATCAATTGTGAACAATGATTCCCATTTGAAATGAGACATGAAAACCCCCAAGAATGCCACATTTGTCAATCTTCATTAACTTCAATAGTCAATTTTGAATGTGAAGAATGCTCTCATAAAATTTGCTAATTTCCCATTTGTATGTTCTAGGTAAAGCCTACCTTTTAATAGGTGTTCCTTACTACCTAAATACACATATATATGCCACGTACCGATACACATGCGTGTATCACCCCTACTGACCCTCTCTCTGCCTTTTCATATCATGAACCTCAGAGTCCCAGCAAGTCTTCTAATACGGCAGGCAGCAGAACTGTCCGTGGCTTAGGACGCTGTCCGTGGTTCCTCTCTCACCTTTGCTCCCCCATGTGTACATGTACTCTTAATCTAGGCTAGCTCAGATTGCTTTTGACAATAGCTGGAGGCAGAACTTATTTAAAAATGAAGAAACAGCACACGGAGAAACCTGCTGTGAGCCCCTACACACACGGGGCTGTCTTTCTTCAGCACTGAATGCACTGTGCTTGCCCAAGAAGTTGCTCGATAAACTGATATGTGACAGTGCAAACGCGAAGCTGAAGCAGGGGGAGAGAGGAATGAGAATTTACTGGAAATCTACTACTCCTCATCTGTTTCTGCGCTCCAGGTACTTGTGTAATGATCAACCACTGGACCTGGGCAGTGGCCGTGGACAAGGGAATCCATGCTGCGTTTCCAGCTTCCACGTCTTTACCTCTTGTTCCCTACACGATCACTTTTGCTAATGAGGCTGTGTCTGCAGCATTCCAGCTGGAATTTTTAAAAATGAAACAACAGCGAAAAAGCTGAAAATATTTAATTCCCTAAGCGGGCCGGAGCGAGCAACAGCACTCACTGAGTTGGAGGTAAAGTGCAGCCTTTGTTTCTAAAATGTAAGAAGCCTTTCTGTTACATTTTCCAAGACAGTATTTCTAAATATGGAAAGAATATTGATTTTTATTTTAAGCCATACCACATTTACATGATTTGGTCATTAACTATTATTTATGTTAAGTGATTTCAGGATTCCTACTCCACATAATTTACATAAGAATCACTTCCTGGCAGGGCTCCAGGGGTCTGCATGAGCAAATGACAAAGAAAACTGCCTGCTTGACAGAGGATGCTCTGGACTCTTTGGCCACCATGATTTTTATTACACAAAGACAGACGCAGGGTAGAGGGATAAACGCCTCCCCAAACTCACCAACTTCTTCCCTGTCATCCCTAGCCTTTCCCTTCTGTTCCGTCTCATCCCCTGCACTCAGCTCCCCAAGGCAGAAAGGAGAAGCCGCCCTGTTTTCTCCTTCCCTCACCCACTGCAGGAGATCCCTGCTCAGTGGCTCTGCCTGGCCAAAGCCCAGCATTCCACCTCTCTCCTCTGCTCCTCAGCCTCCCATCCAGACTTCCAAGTGCATCTGTCCAGCGAATTTTTGGTCTGGAACTTTCCCAGGATCACAACAGGGTAGAGTCAGGAACGTCCTGAGCTCCCCCAATCATGGCTGCCCAGTCTTCTGGCACTGTGCGGCTGGCCTTTCCTCTGTCTGGGACTGCGCCTGTTAGGGGTTTGGCTGATCTCTCTTCAGCAACCAGCAAGTTCCTCACCTAGCAGGCACTGTGGTGCTCCCGGCATGAACGTGCACACCAGGCACTGCTCCTGCCTTGACAGCTGTTTGCCAGACTACTTCAGTGAGCACTGCTGAGGATGAAACATCAACATGGGCAAAGAGAAAGCACTCCCATCACAGCAGCAGGCTCAGTAACATCCACCCAGGGGCCTCAAAGCCTAAGCCCTGGAGTTTGTAGACATTTCTCTACCTGGCAAAAGAGCTCCTGCAGATGTGACAGAGGCTTCTGCAGTGTGCAGTCAGTCCCAGATTAGCTGTGTGGGCCACAAAATGAGTGTCTTCTAAGAAAGAGGCCGAAGATTTCACAGAGACCAAGAAGAGCCATAAAAACAAAAGAAAAGGCTACGGAGGAGGTG